>JAUZNJ010002078.1:0-18687 GCA_034780135.1 Jordanella pulchra | reverse complement strand
GTAAGATTATCTTTACCTGCAGGCGGAGAACCACAGACCCTTGCCTCTGTGAGTTCTGGGTTCGTACGGCCTCAGTCTACAGACTTATTCAGTCAAGAAAAGACTTCAACATATCCTCCTTGTTTAGGGTCCAGCTGTCCACACAAGATGTCCTCCTGCCCATCAGGACTCTCAAAAACCAGGCAGTCATCATTGACCTCTGAACCCAGGAAACTTGTCTCATGGATGCTGGAGCCGTTGCTTCCCCCTCAATCTCCTACTTTGGTGATCTTCCAGACAAAGTCTTAGTGTGGTCATATCATAAATCCATGACACCTATGACCCCGCAGCACATGGGATTAGGAATGTTAGGTATTCTCACGGTGGGGCAGACGAGAGGAATTTGAAGCGTTTTCTTCCTTCAAAAATATACACATGCTAAAAGTATATCTACTACTACAAGTTGAAAAAAAACACATCACTATCATTTCTAACAATCATCTAAGCAAACATTAGATAAAAACACTACAGATATCATATTATTCTGACAGTCATTTAGACAAACTGATCTTGATAACTTGTCATGTTGGGTTTTTTTAAGCTCCGAGCCCACATGCAGAACACCAAGACAGGAGAGCAAAAATCTGTTAAATATAGTTTATTAAAGTGAAGCAGACAACGGGATCGTGGCGAGAGCCAGGTCCAGGGGGAAAACCACCTGGAACAGTCACTGAGAAGGGAGAGCAGATAGGTGAGTTCAAGGGGAGTAGGAGATCGGATATGCAGAAGCGAGTAAGGATGTTTCTTACTGTTAGATGAATGGTTCTGGGTTTAGGAGGGAGGTAATGGATGTCCGGGGTCCGAGTTTCCTTTGTGGGTCCAAGAGTAAGGGAGGAGTGCAGTGGGAAACGGACAGGTTGGCTCAGGTTCATCAGAGACTCAGAGGAGCGGTTCAGCTGCCAGTCGTGGAACACAGGAGCTTCGAGAAGACAACGGAGAGATGGTTCTGGGGGTTTGGGCAACCAGTGGGTAAGGTCCACAGCATCACGAGGAAGAGTTAGAGAACAAGAAGGTAGCCAGGATCGACACGGTGAATCCAGTACTTCCAGAGGATCACCTGAAGGCAACGGGGAAAACACAGAGGATCAAGTTACAAGGAGGTTCAGGGCAACGAGGAGAAATCACAGAGATCAAACTCAGGAGGCTCAGTGGTACCAAAAGCTGGCAAACACTCGGCGCCAAGGTTACTGGTAGCTTCTCCTTAAGTACAGTGACTTGATGAGACTAGATGGATAACACCTGTGCTGCTGGGAGCCGCACCGCACTCCATCCAGGACCTGGCGCCATCTGGTGGTGGAAGAAGGACAGGCGCACAGGAAAAACGAAACCCAAGCAGAAAACAGAGGACCCAGGATCATGACATAACTATTTACATACATATCTATGTGATTGTTAATTGGCAAAAATCATCCCTCTTAATCCTGCCTAATTCAATCAAAATATTCTGATTGGCATACAACTGAGTTTTTTGACTCACATGTATGATATTAAACATCATATACATTATAATTTAACTGCCAGTTTCATTGATCTTTTTAAACAGGATAGTAATACAAGTACCAACATAGTTACTTTGCTTTAACAAGTTACTTTTATTTTGCAGTAACCAAGTTATTAGCTCAGTTACATATAGGAAAATCTAACTAGAATAACTACATAACTAGAATTAGTCATGCTAGGTTATTTTAAAATAAATGACCTAATGTAATGTTTTGGGCACTCTCCACGTCAAAAGAGTGCTGTATTTGTACTATCTCACTAATTTGTGGATTTGGGCAGATTTTGGTGCACATTTAATAACTACCATAGTTGAGAAGTCTATTATTATTTTAAATACATAATTAAATATTTATCTACAGGTTTTCTGAATTTAGAAAAGCAAAGAAAATGGCAAGTGAGGAGGGACAGAGCAGCACTGACTCCTTTCTGACTCATACAAAAGAGTACAAGTGTAGAGCCAGGGACATCCAAGACAAAAGGCCATTTCTGAATCAAAAATATAGGACCTTATGATTTCATACAACCTCCCTATATCTATAATTGGCAAGCCCAGTATAAAGAACATAACGGCGATAGTATAGGTGAAATACTGTCCAACCAAGTCGTAGTGCAGTAACCAGGTGTCTTACTGAGCTTGCTACAGACAAAATGTCCATGATAAATTCAAAATTAAATAAGACTGACATAGTTTCTCTGTCAGTGGACATACACTAGGCTTACAGTAGAATCTGTGGCTTTTTAAGGATTATGTACAACTTTTGAAAAAAATGGGCCATAAATAGTCTATACATAGTTAGACACAAAAATATCATTTTAACAATTTATTGATATGTGCAAAATGAGCTGGAAGGCCCGTAATCATCAGGCATGGCAACTGGCTCTTCTGGGGAGAGAGTTGATATGTGAGTGACCAGCAGTCGATGATGGAATTAATCTTCAGAAAGGAACTCAGAAAGGCTAACCTCAGAGGAATTAGGAGGAAAGCAGAAGTTGAAGCTGGTTGGTGTGTGATGTCACGTCAGGAAGGGAGTGACAGTAGGAACTCCACAGATAGGTCTGCTGGATTGATCCCTTTAAATTAGCTTAGTTCCTTTGAGAAAGCTAAGACGCATAAACCATGCAAAGGGATGCAGACTGAGTTACCTTGAAAGTCTAAGCTTTAATCTCTGTCGGGGACAGAAACTTTGTCAGAGCTAGGAGGTCAGAGATCCAAGGACAATCCAGAATGTTATCCAGAGCCAGACTCAGGGACAGAGCAGGCGTCAGTGCCAGGTGATCAGATCACAGAACAATCCAGGGCTGAATTCAGAGACGTGGTCAAAGGGGCACAAAACAGGTCAAGGTAAAAACACAAACAGGTCTGACAGGGGTTCAGGCAGGCTCACAATATCAGTAGACAATTGGGTCAGAATCAGGCAGGCAGACAGAACAAGAAAACTCACCGAACCTCGCAACAATCTGGCGACAGATACTGGTCTCAGGCAGGTATTTCTAGTCAGGGGAGCAGATAGATCTGATGAATGTTTCTCGGGAGCAAAACAGAGGAGCAGGTGGAGGTGATTGTGATGATTAGACTAGCACTGGTGCACAGATGTATGAAGAAACCCAATATCACCAGGAGTGCGTTTAGAGTGTGGACTTTGGGAGGAAGCCGGAGTACACGGAGAAAACCCACATATGCACAGGGAGAATGGGCACAAAGACCCTGGGCCGGTTAATGAGCCTTCTTGCTGCAAGGCAACAGTGATACAAACTGCACCACCATGTAGCCTGGAGGTGATTTTACAATGATATGTTTTGTATAACAGAAAGAAAGAAAATACTTAAAACCATGAGTATCCTTGTTCAGAAGACTGTTGAACAACAACAATTTCTTCAATTGAAGGCTTTCCAGAAAGGCTGACTATTACAGGAAACCCTAAGCCCTCCTTCCTAAAGCCAATAACATCTATCACAACTCAGTGACAGATCACTTTTTGGAGTTACAAAATTTAATTTCCATTTAGGATCAGAAGTATTTTTTAAATTATTTGAATACTACTTCATCTGACAGCATGGTTCTTGGCTACAAAAATGTAGGTGGCCATGTCCGACACCAGCCTCAAACAGAAGTTTTGGTGTTTTAGATTATCATGCTTTGGGGGAATGGTAGGATGGATGAAAAAATGGACTGGTGCACTGTTGTAAGAAATAAAATACCAACTTTTCAATTCACTGGAGTGTCCATGTTGCAATGCTAAGCTGAGGTCATGAAGTGACGCTGGAGGCTCTGTTAGATTAGTTAGATAAGTTGGCACCATTTATTATGCCTTCTTCTAGAGAAGATCCCAGAAAAATACAGAAATTTACGAAATGTATACCCTTTACAGTCAGGAAACACTTTTAGGTCATCGAAAATGAGCTGGGATGTAGTGCTGATTAAAAGGGTTTCCAGATTTCAATCTAGCATGTTTTTGAGTTCAGCTTTTGTAAGGCTTTAATAAATCAACCACAGTTGATATGAATGTAAAATATCTTTATTTACCTTTTTCAAAATGTGTTTTAATAACAGAATTTCTCATCACTGTGAGGTTGAATAATATTCACAAATAGGAATTAGACATTATTTTTAAATCAAAATCAGTTTGTCACCGTTAACCAACAGGCCCTATTGAGACTGTTTGCTCATTCACAATCAACCAACTTAATAAACACACGTCTCATTCCTTTTATTTTTTTAAACATTTGGGGCATTGAAATCTCAAAAAGCAGCAGTTCATCAGTGAGTCCAAATGGAATAAATGGTTTTAGGTCCAATAAGACCACACAACCTTTATATTTTATACCTAAATATTTTGAAAGTAAAACCATAACAGAACAGAAGAATCTGCAATAAACACATAAAAACAAAGATCTCATCAGAAATACATGACAAATATCTGTATATCATTCTTTTGTTGTACAAAAGCAAAACTGATTCTTTTTTTTTCTTTTTCTTATGGTAACACATGAAAGTTTATGTTATTTTGGTAACATCTGCATTTCAGGAGTTAACAGAAAGTCAATAGAAAAACATAAGTCACTGAACATTATTCTTTTTTTTTCTTTTTGTTTCAAGTCTGTCTCGCCCAACACAATACTTCTTTATATGTGATATTGCATGATAAAAATATGACAAATAAATGTCCATGACATTTACATAATCCACAAACATTTCGTTTGTAGCTAGAAATTGGAAATTACTTCTCACTGACTCTTTACACTGTTATAATTTTTTCTCCCAGACTGAGGTGAATTCAGCTTTGGAGTCCAATTCCGAATTAGAAATAAAGTTAAAATAAAAAATAATACTCAGTTGTATATATCAAAATGTCATCACAAAGCAAAGGTAACTAACTGAATTTTCTCTTAATTTCATGGTTTGAAACTGAATTGACCTCAGATCTACAAATAATCCATCTAGCTTCAGAGCTCAGTCTGAGTGAGTAGTCTTTAGTAGAAAAAAAACTACTGTTTCACTACTTGTTTTGCTGGTTCTGCACCACATCAGAATTAATTCAAGAGTTCTTAGAGGCACCTGGAGTGGTACAAATATGTGCTCATCAGGGTTAAGGTATTGTCAGTTCTTTTTTAAGGTTCTTTTTTTTCCATAAGTTCATTGTCAAGTCCTCAGGAACAAAGTACCCAGAAAGAAGACCAGAACAATGATCGTACAGGTACTGATTCTTGGAAGCCTCACACGACCACTTAGGCCTCAGGGCTATGTTTTCTTTATATTCTAGGCATTTATATGTGAGGAAATACATCCTGGGCCTGTGGAAAAACAAACAACAGATGCACGCTACAGTGTGTGAAAAACATCACTGACTGCCTAATGCAGCCCTTGGTAAGGAGCAGTACTTTAATCCTACTCAAATAATTACACAAACATCAAAAGCAAATATGTTTATATTTCTATACCAAATAGTTTTGATCTTTTTTTATGTTTTCATTTGTTTTTTAAGTTTGTGCAGATATTTCCGGGTGAAATCAGAAAAAACAACTCTTGAATGAAGGCCCAGCACATACACTATGACAGTGGATAAACATAGGCCAGGGGTCTGTGCAGAGCCTCCATAGACAGCATCATTAGATTCAGCATAAGGGCTGTTATCATATTGTCTTAAAGGCCCAAATTGGAAAATAACATCAGTGCAATTCTATTCTACACTTTATCAAAAGAGTCACTCCGGAGCAACATATTGTTAAAATGACAACCTCACCAGGATGTGCCACTTGTATATTTGACTTGTGGGTTTGTATTTTTCCATAATGAGCCTTTAATACAATATTTAGCACACAGCTTCCTGAGAATAAGCTAGCTACCATTCTAAAATTACAATGTACTTCTAGCTATCTGCTCAATCTATGTATATAATAAAGGAATGCACAGGTATTCAATGGTTCAGTTGGTAGGCGTATTGTCTTTCTATTTTGAATTAGCTATTTTTAAAGGTCGATTAAAAGTCTTCATGAGAGAAAAAGCTGCTATCTAATTAAGATTGAGTTTTTGACCTTTCCACAGTGATGTAATAACTATTATAGTTTTCAGATGTCTTAGCTGGAGTAAACAGTGGTCAGATCAATCAGAAAAATAAGTAAACTGGGATTGAGATCATCTTTAAGAAGTTTTGATAGATAATTAACCTTCAAGATTTATTTAACACCCCGCCTTCACTATTCATGCTCCCCTTTTCTGAGGAATGTGACTTGACTAACCAGGCAAACTGCTAATCCATTGCTTGGCTAGCTAGTTTGGAGGCATTTACTGTAACTCCAAAATGTTAGGTCGTTTGTAATACCCTTTTAAACACACTTAATCGGCCTTAAAAAAACATGTTTGTTACCTTTTAACAATATCATCAGCATGGCCAGTTACCATTTACTTTGATTTGATTCTACAAAAGTGTTGCCTTCAAAAGAATACATTGAAAATAATGAAGGGAAACCTTTGAACTCATTCCACAAACATGGAAAAATTATATTGATGGTGAGGATGTTGCATTTAGGGAAGCCTAGAATAATTCTCAAATCATGGATTGTTCTAACCACTATCTACTACCAGGAAGACATTGACTACTCATGCACATGCCACAGACCTTTTAAAAATGCCATCCCATACAGAGTGCAGCCCTAACATCTCATGACATGAGTTACAGTGAGTTAGAACACAGTAAAAGGGTACTTCATGTAATCTTTTACGTGATTTGGCCCAAAGTGCAAACCATGATGTTGTTTAGTGAAATTTATAAACCTCCTTATGGTAGATTTATCGTACGACTGTACCTGTCCTTTGCTTGCGCACAGCAAATTTTCCATATACTGTAAAACAATTATCCATGCGCACAGTTAATTTGATTCCTGTCATGACTTAAGTCAAGCTTTGGGAGTTTCAGTTACAGTATGTCAGCCTGAAGGGCTGCTCTGAGAAGGATAAAACCCCCCATGGTGCCCTGGATTACAGCAGACTGCTTTGTCATACTGTGCAACCAGTTTGTCAAAGTAGAATCCCGCTTGTCACTGGAACCACAGCAATCAGTGTTGCTGGTGGAGAAATATGATGTAGCTGAAGCCTAAGGAAGCCAAAATTGGGCCATTAGCTACAATAGTTGGATATAGATCACAGGCAAAAGAAAACTCTTTAGTAATAAATCAAAAATAAATCAGGTGATAGTTCTTGGTTTAAACTGAAACAAATTTATCAAATGAAAACGAATAAACTACAGTATTCCTTGGTTCGTGACTAAAATAAACCAGTAACACCCTATGTCTTTAGGCTTTTATCTTTAGACATAGATGTAGAACCATCAAAATTCTTAAGTACGCCATAAGGAATTCAATGTCACAGCTACATAGATAATGCAGGAAATCTAGCAGTTATCACAGCGGACAGTGTTTGGTCTGCATGTCTTTGGGGAATTTTAGGCCAATAAGCTATAAAGTCCTCACTAAATAATGAGAAGGCCCATCAACATTTTATTTTTAAAACATGAAAATTTAACTGACATTTATTTGTATTCTCTGTGTTCAAAGCATATCCTGTATATCCAATAGATCTAAATCTCATTAACTTTGGATACAGTAAAATTAATAGTATGTGTCTAGATATGGTACAGTTTAAAAAAACAAACTTAATTTGTCATTAAACATCTCCAATGCTTTAAGGCTGAGAAAATGTCAGAGTGACAGACTTTTTCTCTGGTTATATGGAGTATGGAAAACTGCAGCACCTCTTACTGCAGGTCAGCTTAAAAAGCTGACATTGTTACAGAGAAGACAACTATTTGTGTTTAGAAGGAAATTTTTAGAAAAAACAGAGGGAAACTAGTTCAACCCATCAGTCTTATAAAGTCAATCCTGTTTGAAGTAGTTAGCTAGCTTCCAGCAGCATACCTGTTAAGCATAGGAGTGCATGCTTGCTACAGGATTTGCAAGCTTGACTGATTATCCTGTTGTTATTTAGTTTGTTGTTTGTATTATTCGATAATAAGCAGAAAGAAAAAGAAATGACACATTTTCTGCTGAAACTTATTTAAAATCCTATTCATAGTCTATGCATCACAGTCAATATAACACAAAAATGTTATAGTTATCTTGTTGAATAACATTATGGTTTTTAAGGAGATATATGAAAAACTTGCTTCTCTAATTTGGGTTTCCATTTTTGCATAAATACCATTACCAATACCAATTCTTTTTTTCTCTCCAGGTTAACATATTGTAGGATTCTCTCACTGAAGGGTTACCGGAAAGACAGAAACAGATGTTAATTATACTGCTATGTTTTTGACGCTGGTAAGCCAGATCCTTTTTACAAATCATCTTTTCTTGTCATAAGACCAACAGAATTTTTTTCTGACACATAACAACTAAATCCTTTTAAGTGCTTTTAGTTCACAGTTAAATATAGAACTGAAGACAAAAATCTATGCTTTTCTTTTTAAGCTAGGCTGATTGGAACCATCTAATACATAAATCTCCTGTAACTGCCACACGTTAATAAGATATTTTGTATTCAGAATTATTGATTATTTTTGACTTCACTTCTAATGTCCCGTGTAGCTGACACTTCTTGGAAAGTTAAAACCTGTTGATTCCTCTTCCTGCACAGTTCTACTGTAACATGGTAGCCTTACTGTTTGAACTATTCTATCTTACTTGCAGTAACATATTTCTTGATGGAACTTGTTAACCAAAGTAGTTAGATTTGGTTCGAGTATATAAATTTATTATGCTTTGGGTAAAATATTTAGAATTAGAGAATGTGAAAATTGTTCTTTGTGTTTATCACTTTGTATCTCAGGGGTGTTTCTAAATGAAGAGGGTGCAAAGAAAACAAAAAAACTTGATGCAAAGAAATTAAAATTAATTGTTTTATCATGGTTTGGCTATGTTTTGCTTTAAAAAAGTGTATTTTTTAGAGAAGCAGAAACATTAAAGCACTAGTTTGAATTTGTTAGGATCTGTTAACTTATTATCACTTATGGGTTTTCATATATTTTGGAGACAGATGCCATATCAGAGCAGTTATGAAGATGTGAAGAAATCCAGAAAGCAGAGGAGGGTTTGTAGATATTTAGATGGGTGCACTCACTTAACCCTCAATTAGAAATAAAACAAAAACTCATATTAAAAATCTGCACATCTATCAGACACAATGCTATGTTAGTAGATGTTAACTGTGTGCACTGTGTACATGGATGTTGTTTGGCTGTTTGCTCAGCCAATATTATCGGCTCAGCCAATATTATTGGCTATTGGACATATCGAAATACTTTGAATCTTTTCCAAACCCCTATGAAACCTGTCATTGCAGAAGAACATACCTTTTGATGGAGTTGCAGAAATTATATGTTTCAAAGTAAAAAAGGTTTGCAGCCTTCTGAAAAGACTGAACAGGTCAGATTGACACATCCAGCAACCTCATCCAATGAAACTTCCACAAAATCACACAAACAATGTTGGGCTGAAAAACCTGTAACAGTTTGCTTTTGAAAGTGACACTAACTGATTTGCATTGTGCGTGTAAAAAAAACTATATTTGCTTGAGTTACTTTCAATTGCTAAATTTAGCAATAGCTCTGACAAGCTACAAAGCCTCCATTAGTCAAACTGATTTCTGTTTTTTTAATGAGCACACTATGATATAACATCTGTCATCAACATGTGATGGAACTAAACTTAATACAAAGAGTAAGTAAATTTGTGTTTGGTTTACATTTATTTGTGTGTAACAATGCTTTCTGGTATCCAGTCTTATGCCAGTTAAAGGCTCTGTATTACCCGTGCGCACTAAGGGTTGAGTATTAGAGTTAAATATGAGGCCTATAAAGGCCTTTTTTTAGTCCCTTAGCCAATGCTAAATTAGTTTGATGGAGGTAGTGTCATGGTGTGGAGCACTGTTTCTCTCATGGATAACACAAGGGTTTTGTTATCTTTCAAGGCAATCTTAGTGCGGAGTTATCAAAATTCTATTTGTAAGATAGGGAACCATCTCTACATCTCCACTTTAATGAAATAAATGTTATCCTCTCTGTCATGCTCATGTCCACAGAGTAGAATTTATCAGAGTAGCTCCAGAATTAGAGACTGAATTTGAGTCCTGGTCTCAACCCAACTGAATAATTGTAGGATTCAGACTGGGCTTGCCGCTAATGCTAAATTGACCAGGACAGTGCAGCCACATTGGCTGACTTGTGAAAAATGCTAGTTGAGGAATGAAATGCTAATCTACAGCATAAAGTGGGTCCTCAGTATTACAGTAACTTATCAGGCTGTCATTGTTGCAGTTCTATGAGGGGTACTGATGTCCCAGTTTGATCATTTAATAAATATGTAAATGTATAATATGCATTGTTTCTTGAAACTTCAATGCTTTTTAGATGTAAGAAACATACAAAGCTGGAGCCATTAGCAACATGAGCTATTTGGCCTCATCAAAGAGGCAAACTTTTCAAGGGTGAAAACCAAACATTCAGCTCTAATGCTCATCCCTAAAAAAACACTCAATTTACTAATGAGACGCAAGTTTAGAGAATTTTAGAGAGTATTTATTACTCCAATGCATTGTTACAATAAACAATCAACCCAAAACAAATTTCCTTACCAACTTTAAGTAATTCTTAAGTATTTTACACTTTAATATCAAGCTATCTCTTTAGCAGCTGCATTTAAGATTCATTGTCAAGTTTAGTACATTAATTCATTCACATTTTCTCTTCCTTGTTTAATAACTACACTGCAAAATTATAAAAATGATTGTATTTAAGACAAGTCATGAAATATCCACCCCTTTAATTATTGCCAAATTACTTTTGTTTATGCACTGTTGTAACTCAACTATTGTTGTATTTGTTAGTGTTGGTTGTCCCACCTGTGATTTCTGTGGCTACTACAAACTGTTTTAAAGAGGCATATAACTGACATCACCTTAAGACAATGCAGCACTTGGGGCAAACTCTAGCAATTATATTCACACAGTCTTAAGACATCTGTAGCGTAAACTGGTCACTGAATGCTGGAACCATAAACAGGAGTAAACTGCACACTGAGGAGAGGGATCATGATACTGCCTAAATGAGTGGAATGCAAAATAAAAAATATTTTTAACATGATAGCTGTGGCTAAATTCCATTTTAAAATCTACAACATATTTAAGGGTGAACATCTACAATAAGCAGCTTCTTTTGAGGCCATATTGATGCAGGAGAAGTGTCCTTTTTTTCCTCTTCAAATAAAAACAATGATCAAACACAATTATTCTACGTCACGGTGCTCTGCTTCTCTGTGGATCTTCCAGCTACGATTTCTGTTATTCCTATCTGTGTGATCCCACTACATAATTAGTCAGGAATCATAGGAACAAAACAATTCTGCGTGTTCTTAGATGCTCTTCCAGCACAAAAACACTGAAACCAAGGGTAGAAATACTATTCTCGAATGCATCAGAGTCAGATGAGGTTTTGTTGTCGGCTGTCTGTGTCAGCAGTTATGTTATTTACATTGTTTAGTATGTACAGTAGAGAATCTCCCAGAGATGTTAAATTCTGTAAAGCTGCAATGGGTACTCCTTTAAATTCATCACATTTAAAAGTCCTTAGATGAAGAGCCATACAAGTCCCTGTAGTGTTTTTTAAGTGTGTAATAATGGACGTCTGGCTATATTGCAAGTCTCGACTCTGTGCGGGGAGTACAACTAGTTTGATGCAATGAATTATTACATCACACAAACTAAAGTAAAAAGCGACACTTTAAAGAAAGAACTGTAAAATGGACATTATGGTTCTTCATCTTAAGGATTGGAGTTCTCACACAAAATTAAAACTTTAAATACAGTAAATATTTTTTTATCATAAAGGTATTTTGAGAAAGTTGAGTGTTAAATGCACTGTACAACCTTGTATTTTTTTCAAAATATAGTTTATCCCCATGTGTTTGTTGCAGTTATTTTTTTTTTGTTGTTTTTTTATCTTACACAATCCTGTACACTTGGTGTCTGCATTGACATTGGGTGATATCCTGATCATTGGATAGGAAAGAAGAGTAATAGAGGGTGGAGAAAAAGAGAAGAGAAAGATAAACAGAAGTGCCATCATTGGCCTCAGTGAAGACGTTGCACTCCGTACCGCGGCTCTCTTCTGTCTCGTACCTCAATCTGATGAGAGAAAAGACAGAAGACATTCTTACTGATCTGCTTATAAAAATAAAATATAAAAGTTGACCATTTATCAAGGGTAAATTTAATTGTCAGACTCTCTTAAAGTCATGATAAGGCATAGGCATAACAATAAGCAGTGCAGAATAACTAGCACCAAAAACAAACTGGTTAGTACAAGTCATTAGCTATTTCATAATCAGTTTTTTTTCCATGTAGCAAGCATTTGGGTGGAGATGCATTGTACGGTAATGAGTGTGTCGAGTGGTTTTTTTAATGTCAGTTCTATAGTCATCATCCTAATTTTGAGATAGAAATAAAGGGCTGTTAAAAGCTGCCAGCCTGGTGCAAACCTGCCAGGATGAGTCTGACATTGTGAATCCTTTTAGTAACAAAGAGAGCACTGTTCTTGAAGATTTGGACTCAGTCTCTTTCGTAATCAGTTGGAGAACTTTAAGTTTTGATGTTTTATTCAGAAGTTATGGTTGGATAGTAGTGGAGGTGTCAACACTATGTTTGTGTTTTTAACACCTAATGTGTCTAATGGACCTAGTGAATGGTTTTATTTTTTGTTTTTCACACCAAAGTGTAATAAATCTCTCTTGACTCAGCCAGGAAATAAAACAACATGATTGCCTATAAAGAGGGCGGAGACAGAGGACACTGAGTCCATTCAGAAAAACCTGCTCCTGTCCAGGTTACCTCCAGGGAGAATGTTGCTATGGTAACAGAAACAGAGATTGAGTAAATTATCTTTGTGAAACACACAAAAAAAATAAGTGTTTCTGATTTCCCAACTGAGATACTTTAAGTTTTCATTATACCTGCTTTGTGAAATAGACCTCAGATGAACAGCAAGATATTTATACTCCTCCATCACCTCCACTTCTTCTCCTATGAGGTTCTTAGGATTCAACATTTTCCTTTTTTTGGAAATCTACAGTCATCTCCCTTGTTTTGTTTACATTCAGGATCAGAGGATTTTCTCCTAACCATACCACAAGTGTACTCAGCTTCTTAACTATCACCATTGCACCCGATGACTGCAGAGTAATCTTTTTATTCCTGCAGATAACAGGGGTCTGTCTTAGACTGGGAGTTACTGGAGTACACATAGCAAAAAGAAAGAGTAAGACTACTATCTCCTGTGGTGCTCCTGTGCTGCTGACTAATTGAGGAGACAGTTAACAGCAGCTGCCAAAGCCGCTTCCAAATTGTTGAAATGTTGGCAGTGTAGCAGAGAGCAAGGTGTTATTAAAGTCACTTGTTACTGCCATAAAAGCACTGGGTTGTTAGCAACACTAAAACTGATGTTATCACGTGCAGTGTCGGCAAGAGCGGTAAACAGAATATTAATGTTAACCGAAAAAACACTGGTAAATTCTCTGAACAAATAATATGGACAAACACTTATGCTATCAGTTTATTGTATAGGCTGCAGATCTACACTTGTCCTGGATGAGACAATCGGTTGTTCACAAGCAAGTTATCCCACCTCACTTGAGTTTTTCAGCTTTCTTTAAATCATTGTCTGCCTGTATTGTCAGAAAGCCTGGTAGAGAGATGCCTGAAGTCAGCAATATAATTAAATGGCAACATTTGGGTAAAAAAATATTTTGGTTGGCTCCTTGCTTTCTAACTTGTTTCCTAAAGATCTTATTTTCTTCAAGATTGATGGAAGAGACAGCTTGAATTTCTCTTTCTCTCTCTTCTCCTTACCCATGCTCTGCAAATCTTAGTGCCCTCTTTTCAGGTGGTCACTACAGAAGTAGTTGAAGTGTTAGGGAGCTGTTCCAAGGCTTAAAAAATATCTTGCTATGGTTGCTTTGTTATCTACCTTAACAAAGGCAAAAAAGAAAAAAATAAACAGATTCACAAACGTAGGAACTGAAGTTCTCTTAAAAATAAATGTCAAGCAAGTAGAACTATTCCAAAGGGCAACACATGGCAGCACAATTCAAGAATCAGTCTAAACTGGCCTCTGCAACCCGTGGTACCTGCTACGGAACAAAGGAGGGAATGCAGTCAATGGCTATAGGTGGACTGGAGCAGAGACACTTCTAAAACATGCAGGAAATTGGGTCCCTGTTTTTTTTAGGGTACCCTAGGAAAGCTATACCATGTAGGTAGAACCTAAAATTAGTTATAAAGTGTTGTTTAGAGTGATGTGCAGGTTCCCCCCTTGCACCCGTTATTTGTGACCACATTTTAGATAGTGGTAATGCAATGAATTGGATGACTTATTTAAATATAGTCTGTTACGCTTTCTTTTGCTTGCTTTAATACACATGGCTGCACATGCTGATCATAAAATGTGTAATGGTGATTGACTTACCCTTGAAACAGCAAAATCTGCAAATACAAAGAAGAAAAAGTAGTGTTTACACAAAGCTACACACAATGAAGAAAGTGTGCAAATGTTAACATAAATAAATTTACAAAAATACAAGTAAAGTATTTAGGTCATCCTCTAACGTTCTGATTCAGGTTTACAATTGTTTCCACATTCAAAGTCATTCAATTAAATTCAGTTAATTTCAAAAATGTCATCACCTTAAGGCTAAACCTAAAACCAATGCTGGTTAATTTAATATCATGTAAGAGGTGCTGCTTATAAAACATAACTGGATCTGCTTTTATCATGGTCTGTATTCTTTTTAAAATGTTGATCAAAATAGTGATTTTAGGTAATGGATGACACAAACTGATAAGTTATTTATCCAACCCAAATATTTCATTTCAAAAGAGTAGAGAGCGCTGTCTGAAACAAATAAGAATTATTACCTTGATTTGATTGTGTTTAAACATTATGATCATTGAAATGAGAAAAATAAACAAATATATTATTCAATAAAGTTTTATAAACATAGAACAGAAATGGTGAAATTGTGGTTGAGTTCTTTAGTGGTTGAGAATTTTTACTGTAGCTTCTTTAGTGTTATGACCTTTTATTGTTTAGATGCCTTACAACCATTTTTTGCTGTAAAATATTACCAATAGTATTTTTGCACTGTCCACTGACCAACTGAAACTGCTCATGGTTTCAGTCCTGTGTTGTACAACATTATTAAATTATCCAAGTTTTATCACTGTTGTATTATTTTAAAGTTATTAAATTTTAAGTGCTTCTGTTGTCACCACAGTGTATATATGCTGTGATATTAGTAGCAGTTTTTCATTTAAAAATATCAAACGGCTTATATAAAAATCAAAATTATACCTTGGTAAAAATCTTACTATTGGAAATCTCTTCAATTCTCTTAAAATGCTACAACATTTGTAAAAGAAGTACATTTGTAGTTTCAGTAACACCATGGACTTTCTCCTTGGGGCTCATCTCCATTTCTCACCGAAGTCAGATCCCCACAAAAAATACCCAGCTTGTTATTAATCCATGTTAGCTATGAGAAATGGCGTATTCCTAGCTTTGCATGTCTCAAACTGAACCCCCTTACCTGCAAAAATGCAGAAGCAAAATGAGGGTGAAAATTGTTGGTACCCAGTTAAGGAAACAAATGAGCTCAGAAGCCATGCAGAGGTTGCTGTTTTTCTTCTGAAGTGTTAAATGTTTGGTTTGGTGAGAATACCTCTTAAATGGTTGGCAAACAGCTCATTACAAGAGCAAACAACCACAGTTGTGCCACATACTGGCTGGACGTTGTTGAACTTGTAGCTATTACTTTTAAAAGCAATCTTAAATTTTGAAGCAGTAGCTTGAAACAGTCATTAGATTGATGTATTTTTTGTATTTCTATATTTTTAGAAATGAAAATTGTTGACTTTCATTTCTTTTAGAATTTCTTTTCAAAGTACTCCTGCTCAACAAGTGATATGCTGTGTTGGCTATGGTTTCAGCTATTTGTTGGTTCTACAAGGAGGAACATTTTATTTAAAAAAAAAAAAAAAAACTCGTGGACAAAAGAACACTTAAGCATTTAATTAAGTGTCAGGGGGACATTTTCTGTGTAAACTCAGAGTATGTCAGTGAGGTTAATCGGTTAAGAACAAATGACACGCCCATGCTCTGGAATATCTCCTGTTACCATGGAAACCATTATGGAGATAGATCGTCAGTAAACCGAGACATCTTATGTCACTATAGTCTCTGACTTTTTTCCTTCCCCTGCTCTCTTTTTTGTACAAATTTACTTTTTTCATATTCATTACTATGTCTCATGTCATAGTTTTTTGTTGATGTCATTGTTATTGTTTTTCTCCCCAGCCTTTTGTAACATTAATCATTATTTTCAGATAATGCTCTTTTGAGTTTTTGGAATCAGATCAAAAACAAAATCCTTACATAGGGAGACTTTATTGTTCAGAATAATATCTCCTGCTTTTCCCTTTTACCAGCACTCTCTGCTCTTCGTTTCTTCATCTTCCCCTTTCTTTCTTAGAGCACAGAACAATGTGATTGGGCTGCCCTGATGCAATATCATGCAAACTGTCAGAAAGCTCCCAGAGGACTCTCACCCACTCTTAGATTCAGCTCCGAGAGCAATTTGGCTGGACATACAGAGGTCAGCTTGAAGTGTATTTTTTTATCCAAGCAAGACTTACCTTTGGTAATGGTATTAGATTCAGTTTAGGATAAAAGAAATCATTATAATGTTGAACAAATTGACCGTTTGAAACAATAAATTAAGTTGAAGTGATTTCCGAAATTATCAATATTAAGTGGGAAATTAAAATTACCTAAAATAGTCCTGTAATTAGAGTTAGTATCTTAAATAAATATATAAATAAAAAAAATAGATAGAAGGTGACTGTTTTGAAAATTTAATTTCAAAAAAATATTTTACAGTGCCCTGTGTTGACTTAGATATGATGACCGTGACAAGCAACACAGATTTCCTTTGCTTCAGCTGTAGAAAATTGGAATTCAGTTATATGTATATCCTAAAACACGATTATATTTAACCTAAAATGCTTGAATCTAGTATGAATCTATTAAAGCTATCCAAATCTATCAAGATTGAATTTAAAACTATTGCTTTGATTCTTTTACCATTAGAGGTTTTATCAATACAGAAATTCCTAAAAAATATAGCAAATATTTTGAAATTGTTCAATGCATACACAGTCCTGATTAATATATACTTAAAAAAAAAAAAAAAAAAAAAAAAAAAAAGGCCACGGGTTTGTTTTCAAAGGCCTAATTAACTTTTAAGGTTTGATTAGTTTAGAACTGCATTAAATAATGCATAACAGGTAGTGTGACTTGAGGATGCAGGGATTCATTGGGATTTTTTTTCATTCTGATTTCAATGTTATACAATGAAAAAAAAAATCTTTAATAAACAAAAAAGGTCCTGGTAAAAAAAAAAAAATAAATAAAAAAAAAAGTTTTTTATAGAATTTTTTTCTCTACATTTTTCTCTAATGTAAATTGCTCTAAGTAAAGTAAAGTTACGTTGGCAGGTACTAAATCATCAACTACTGTGTACTCCTAACTTCAATCCCCTAGTTCTGAAACTTTAACCCTATTCGAGTCTCTCATTAAACACGCTTTTTTATAGCTCAAACAGCAGCATCAGGATGAACATATCTCTGCATCACAGGGTCCCTCAGCCAGAAGTCACTGCAGCTGGTCCAAACCACCAAAGAAATTGTATATTCCTTGCCGTGATTCCTCGTTTCAATGGCAGCCAGTCAGGTTATCTAAGCTCTGTGCTCTCTCTCACCATCCTGCAGACTTCATTCATGAAATGCGTTTACTGGGTGCTCCAATGTTTCCACTTGGATGCCCTTCAGCAACACCATGGCCCCCTCCAAAACTGCACAACTTGCTCCACATCACATGGTCAAGGTTAGCCTCCTGACAGCAGATGGACTTCATCACGATGGGCATTGGTGAACAGCCGCCAGACCTAAACCCATTGTGTTGCCAACCCGCTGTGTCTCAAACCCGTGTACTGGTTTTACAACTGCCTCTTCTCTCCTTACAATAGCCCAAGTCACACAGTGAATGGGCTCGAAAGCATAAGCAAAAGGATTTGGAGACTCAAGTGTCTTCCATCATACGAAATTCCTTAAGTATTTTACAGTTGTTAGGTATAGCTGGCATTACCAATCTGTTCAACTGGCAGCTACAGAACCAACCAGCCCCGTGACATCACTGCTAAGTACTACAAGATGGTGATCCCCTTGCAAGAAAATTATTAACAATGCCACGTTATTTCTTTTACTCATGTATATGTTTCACATTTTTAATGTGATTATTGAAAACAGTAAAACACAATTTTATAAATTGAGTTAATTTGGTTGACTGTTTAATTTCCACTCAAAAGTCAAATTGTCATGATTCTGTGCACAAGCTCTGGCCTGATTACCTGTTCATCTCCACCTGCTCAAGGAGCTCAGCGCTTATCACCCCTTATCAGTTCCAACAGTTCCTGCCTACAGGTAAAAGCCAGTAAATTAGAATATTTTGAAAAACTTGATTTATTTCAGTAATTGCATTCAAAAGGTGTAAC
>JAUZNJ010002067.1:0-18690 GCA_034780135.1 Jordanella pulchra | reverse complement strand
AAGGAAGGAAGGAAGGAAGGAAGGAAGGAAGGAAGGAAGGAAGGAAGGAAGGAAGGACGGACGGACGGACGGACGGAAGGAAGGAAGGAAGGAAGGAAGGAAGGAAGGAAGGAAGGACATATAACTCCTCTTTTTTTAAAGCCCATTTTTTCTATTCAGAGTATTTCAGATCTTGAAAAAACAAGAATAAAAGCTCATCATTTCCAGACTACGTAGGAAACCTTAACTAGTTTGTAGTAAAACAGCTAAACCTTAAAGCGAGTGTCCATCCCCTCTGATAGCAGCATTTAAACCAGAGACTCACTTGGGAGACTTGAGGTCTCTGTGGATGATCTTGTGTAGGTGCAGGTAGTTCATGCCACCAGCGATTCCAGTGGCCCAGTCCACCAGCAGCCTGGGGGTCACCTTCCTCCCGGCCCTCAGCACCTCATACAGCTGACCCTGGGCACAGTACTCCATGATGATGCAGTAACAAGGCGCCTGGGTGCACACCCCTCTGATTCAGACAAAACAGGAAACGAGTTTAAACAAAAACTCCAGCATCGGCTAACAGATGAGACGTCCTGCTGTTTAACTTACTTAAAGCTGATGATGTTGGGGTGCTTCAGCTTTCGCAGGTGCTTAATGTCCGTCTCCTTCTGCTCCCTCACCTTCTTGATGGCCACCTCCTCGGAGCGAAACTTGCCCAGGAAGACGGCTCCCTGGGCGCCGCTGCCCAGCCACTGCAGCTCTGAAATCTCCTCAAACGGGACCTCCCACATGTCTGCCATAGGATCAGTCACATTTTAGTGCTGTGAGAACCACAGTTCCTTTCATCTTAAAGGATCTAGTCCATGTTTTGTTACAAAAAGAAGAGAATCTTTATAATAATCTTATATTCTTTCCTTCAGGCATAACGTGAAAACATTGTCAAACTTTTAAAAAAAACCTGATTTTATAGTCTAATTATCTCCTCTACTTATTGGATTAGCATAACATATTTTAGCTGTAGCTGTAGGATTTTATTGCACCCTTCTCCTAACAGATCATCTTTCTATTGAGATCATTACTTACTAACTACTCCTGTAGCTGTTTTATATAATAGGAAATCTTACAAGGACAGAGCTGATCTTTATTTTAAAGTTAAGTAAATTCATTATAACTACAGATCAGTGTGAAGAGAAGCAAAAGTTGACATTTTCTCTCATTGGTAATTTTTTTTTTTTTCCGTTTTGCAGGATCTAGGTCTCATAAAAATGGGGAAAAAAAATCAGATTATAGATTTAAACCACAAAAAATATGTATTTTTTCAGGTTATGGTTACAGTTGATTTGGATATGGGAAACAAGGGTGGTTGCCCAGGGTGGCATTAGAGAGTTTGAGGGCCACCAACAGCAGAATACAAGATAAATAGATTTATTTCTAAAGTGTGCTCTGAATGAACTTAAATCAGCCGGGTCTTGGTATTAGACATGCAAGGAATCCGGTTACCTTACAGGATCTGCATTCCTTTTCCTCAACACCATATAAAAGAGAACTTTAAAATTTCGTTGCATCTCAATGCATATGACAGTGTTGTTAAATAAAACTGGACACAAATGGGATGAGGTTTCTCCGCACTCATCCTGGAAATCTGAAAATCACATCTTCATAAACTGGGGCTATTTCTGTTTGCAACTCAGTTATGCAGGAAAAATCAAGCTGAAGCCCTGCAGGATGAACTATAACTGACATTCAGGGAGTCACATGCTGCCCTTTCCCTCTTTCTGCTGCTTTACAGCCAGTGTTGACCAGGAGGAGATATGCTGCCGCTTTTTAGTCCACTGCAAGGCTGAACTAACAAAAACTTCAGCTCGTTCGACCTCAACGCATATCCTTTCCTCTGAGCATCCAGTCTAAACAGGCAGCCCCGCAGCAAGGTGAATGTACCTTTACCCATGACCTTAATTCTAACTGACAGCAGCACAGCAGCCTCAGACTAAAGCTGGGGAGAGATATTCAGTTACAGTTTCAGGAGTACATTACAGGACAGAACAGAACCATTTGATTGTTTCTCAGAAGAGTTGAAGAGCCAAAGCCTTTTAATTAAACAGAGAGGATTTAGTTTGTTAAACCGACACCGTGTGGAGAGACGAAACCAAAAGCTAACCTTGCTGCTGCAGCTTGTATTCTGTTGAGTACGTTTTCCCAATGATGTTCCAGACGGGGCGGAGACAGCCGAACAGCCCCTCCAGGAAGCCTCCGGACCCCGGCCCGGCTCTTTGGAAATGCAGCTTGATGTCGTCGGGGTGCCGCGGGTGGCTCGGCCTCCCCTCTCCGCTTTGGTCCACCGGACAGTCTCCTTCTCCCTGCTCATCCATGCCACTCCCACAGCCACCGTGCTCACAGGAAGCCGGTGAACCCGCTTCGTCGTGCTCCTGCTCCTGCAGCTGGAGCACGCTGTTATCAAAGTGTCCACCTTCACTCCGCATCGAGTCGACGCTCAGGGCTATGTTTCCCGGGCTGATGCCCCCCAAAACGGAGTCCTCGTCCTGGCCGGGTGTGTGCAGGGGAATGGGAAGGTTGGTCGGCGGGGCGAGGTCTGTGATGATCTGAGGAGGTAAAGTAGCAGGCAGGGCCTGAGGAGGCTGAGGCTGGCTGTTGGGAGAGTTGGATTTCTTCATGCCGTCCCCAACCACAGTGAGTTTAAGCTCTTCCTTCAGCTTCCCCACCAAAAGACTGGGGCAGGAAGTCCAGGAAAGCACCTCTGGGGAGCTGCCCATGGTGTCGTGCATGTGAGTGGGCAGCTCTGTTACAGTGGGAGGGAAGCGTCCTAACGCACTGGTTTCTCTGGATGCTGATAATCACCTGCAGAATTAAAAAACGGAGACCAAAAAAGGAAAAGAAAAAAAAAACACAAGTTCATTAAACTATAAAGAGATTTTTTACTTTTACAAATATTACCACTATGACAGAAAATTACTTTTACAAACTGAATCCTCTCATCTTCTCTCACAGATCAGGGATTGAGAGAGATTACACTAATGGTTATCATTTCAGGCGATGAAGCGCAAACATGGCAGAGATGATGAACACATGAGGGACAGAAGACTAAATACAAACAATAACGTTCAGGGAAACCTAAGACAAACAGCTAGATGAGAGCAGCTGCACACAGACACAGATAAGACCGGGGGCTTTCCTGGGATCTCTGTGACCAGTAACAGGACAGAAAAGATTAAAGGTTGAGAGCAAAGACATCTGGCACACACAGCCCACTCTCTCTGCTGAAACCAGCTGTAGCAGCTGGTAGCAGCGCCACACAAACCTTCAGGACCAAAACCATCATTTTATCAACTGAGTGTCAATGACAGCTTTTGACATCATGAAGAGAATAAAAGCTGAAAGGAAAAAACAAAAAAAGAGAAATATCACAAACTCTTTACAGAGTTGTTTTAATTACACCACATTATTATTTTTTTTTTTTTTTTTTTTTTTTTAAGCAATGGCCTGTTTGAGGTCAAACCAAACTTTTTTTTTTTCTTTTTTTATCCAGAGCTAGAACAGCTGCTGTGCTTTAGATCATTGACCTGCTGCACCAACACTGTTTTTAAACTTAAGGTCAAGACCTACAGGTGGGACATTTTTCTCTAGGATTTACTGGTTGGAAGTAAAATTCAAAGTCATTGTTTTTTTCATGGCGTAGAAAAGCAGCCCTGGACCATCAGGTCTGACTGGAGGAGGGATGTTTTCCTTCCGTCTCTTCGGATCACCGAATATTCTTCTGATTTTCAAGATAAACTTGGAAGCATGAGACATACAAGTATGTTGTTTTTGCATAGTAGTTGCACAGTTTCTTCCCAATTGTTGCATCATGAGCACTGATCTAGAGCGAGGCCTGCAGCACTTCTGAACAACTGCTCAATGTCTTCCACATTTGTGGATGGCGGGTCTCACTGTGGCATCGTCCTCCATTCCAGACTGATGGTTGCTATTGATTCACAGTAGAAAACTAAGAGTTTCTTTTAGCCTACTTCATGTTGTCAGACAGGTTCTATTTAAGGGACTTCATTCTGTAAATCCAGCAGTAATCGGGCCTAGGAGAGTGTGTGTTAAATCTGAGTGATAGATGATGTGAATAAAAGACAATTTATCATTTAACAACAAAGCCAATAAATATTAACTTACGGTCAAGTTGGTATGTACGGTTTTTTGTCTTTTGTTTATATAGAAAACTGCTTGTAGTAGAGTGGAGAATAGGGATTTTTAGTCATTATAAAAGAAATGTAATAAAATATTTCTCCTAAATTCTCAGTCATGATTAACATTTGATTTTTTTAGGACTGTTAAAAAGTAACATCTGCGCTGGGAAAGCAGAAACACACACACGCAAAAAAACCCCCAAAAACGACACATTAAATTGATATTAATATGATGAAAAAACCAAATGACATAGTTTGCATTCATTCTGCTCTTCATCTTCATGACCTCGGGCCAGATTCATCAGTAAGGCTTCATGTCTTCTGTGTGTCTTTTTTTATTCTCAGCACTGCCTTTAGGAGCTGCAAAAAATAAAAATGATATAATACTTGTTCCCTACTGTGGTTTTTAATATACTGCAAACTGTGGTGCATATTGAGTTTTCAACTTCAAGAATCGCTGGATCTTTGTACAAATGATTAAAAGAAGAAAACTTTTGTAACTCAATGAAAGTTTAAAGAAGAAAATTCACTTCTGACCCAAACTTGATCATTTTCAGATTGATCAGCCCTGATTGGGGAGCAGCTGCAACCCAAAACCAAAGTGTTACTGTTAGCAACCCTCTTTGATTACTGTGTAAAAATTACTTCATGTTTGCTAACTTCAGTAACAGTGAGTTGTTTGAAATTAGATAAATGAGGCTAACAGCTAACAGGAAGGCTGAATAGAAAGTTAATTCTCCTGAGAACACACTTGGACACCACTGCTCAGCATTGTTTAATCATTCATCTAATTATTAATACAAGATGCTACAAAATATATTGCTGCAATCTTAAATTTGTATAAGGTTTGCATATATATATTTTTTTCACTGTATATCAGCATTAATCATTATTAAACTAACAATTACTGACAATTTGTGGTATGAAGACAAGGAAAATATTTTAAATGCTGCTCTGACGTCCCATACAGTAGTTGACCATCAGACAGTCGGTTCAAATCCGTATGACAGTCAAATGCTTGAACAACTGGAGATCTGTCTACATATTTTGATTATTTATCTTTAAAAACCTTCTGAAATATGCAAGTTAAGGCTCGTATGTTTAAAGATACCCTGTTAAAAATATCAGTCCTAAAACATACCTTTATCCCTTTACTTTTTTTTGTCAGAGAGCCAGACTTTCTAATTTTCTTTTTAAGTGATTTTCGATAAACAGCTAATAACAGCTTACAGAAGGTCCAAAGAAAAAAAGCCAAAAACCCATTCATCAGAATACATGAAATATTGACTTTATGAAAGACACATGAAGATTTATGGTCGGTAGTGTAGCTAATGTTTGCATGTTTGTGCAAACCCATGTAGTATATCTCTGTGTATCCACTGGGGGTAACCTGAGCGCTGTGAGAGTGTGGCAGCTGCCAGCAGCTCATCTATAATGCAGGCGTTTGTGGAAGCAGGCTGCTGAGAGTGCAGGGGAAGGAGAGAATGCTCTCTCAGGTATCCAATAAATCCGTCCCTTCCAAAGTAGAGACAAACGAGCCGTGCGAGTCGCGGACTGGCGGTGTAATTCCACCTCGCAGACAATCCTCATAGCCGGCCTTCTGACGTTGAACATGCAGTGGGTGGATGTGGTCGGCCGGGCAGCGGCATAAAGGCGTACGGTAACTGCTGTAGCTGAGCTGAAACTCTACAATTATCTCGGCTGATTAATGACCACAGAGCGCAGATGCCTCCCAACCTCTTATGTCTGTTTCCTGACACCAAGAGGGGGAAAGAAACCTCTTGGTGCCTTTCATCAATCTCTAATGGAAGATCTATGAGCCTGATGGAGAAGGTTTCATTTACGTGGTCATTTATTTACAAGACTTTCCGAAAGACATCGTGACCAAGACGAGGACGCAAACTGTCCCTTTATGATGATTGAAAAGCAGAGTTGAAAAAGCATGGATATTGGTTCAGAGGAGGACACAATGCTCCACCTAAGCAGGATGAATATTATAGAGAATCAGGCAGATAGGGAGGAACAGAGGGGGGGAAATTATCAGGAGTTGATCCTTTAATCCCTCCACAAGGCTACAGAGACGTACTCAAACACATCAGATTTCTGAAGATTATTTATAAGCATTTTTCTGTTTTTTAAGAGAACAATTCCTGCTTTATGGTTTGAATATTTTTAATTAGAAATACATTTAACTCAGGGGAGCAGCAGCTACGGTATCCCTTATTAAGTGTATTTGTGCCAAGCGGTTGGTGGAGGTGGAGGGGATCAGGTTCGCACACGCACGCACATGCCCTGGGCGTGTCTGGCTGGATCCAATAATCCCACTACTCCCAGCAATCCACTGTGGAAGGAAGGCAGTTCTTTTTTATTTCAGCTGTAGTATCTTTACAAACAGCAGTTGAAATGTCCATTTAGTTTGAACACTAGAATAGAGACTCTTCACTTCCACAGACATAACATTTGTGCTCACATCTGCGCCTATGTGGCTCCTCTCCTCATTAGCAGGAGCCCTGCTGGGACCCACCCAGGGGGAGACCCTCCTTTCAGGTGACAGCTGCGCCTCCAACAAAGAACCAATTTAGCCTCGATCCCACCTCATCGTTCACGCATTACCATGTCGACACAGCATCCATCCGAACCCCATGCCGGCAGTCAAACTGGATCCCATTCAACTCTCCGTTTTGCAGAGACTAAAAGCCAAACTCACAAAGCTGCTTCAGTAACAACAATGTGGTGTTTGGAGTAAAATAAAATGTACATGCTCATTGTACCTTAAAAAAAAAAGCCTCTGTGCCCCTGTCGCTATGCGTCTGGTGACATCATCATGCTGGGTTAGTGTTGATGATGTAACCAGCACTGCGTTATATTTATCGAATGTAAACAGAGTTGTTACGGCTTGTTAGATCAGACGCCAATGGCGCAAAATGTTGACGTCCGTACTGCGCTCAATGATATCACGTAAATTAGCAGGTCGACCCGGCTCTGCTGTTCCCATTGTATGACGATAGAAGCAAAGCCTTATGAAGGCAACTATAACTCGGGTCATTTGCTGAGTCGTTTGACCCAGTTTGAAACGGGTCAGTGAGCTGGTCCCAGGTTTAAATGTGTTTTTGGCCATTGGGAGAGGAGTATTATTGAGATTTAATGTATTAGACCAACATAAAGGGATACATCAGTTTGTCTGTTTATACTCAGGCAATTTAGCCTGTATGGAAAATTGGTGGTGGATGCAGTGGGAATGTTTTTCTTTAGCAGGGACAGGAAACCAGGTCCAGAGCAAAACAACAAGCCTGACTAAACATTCAAGCAGGGTTGCAGTAGACAAAAGTAGATCAAGGTAAACCCATACGTAACAATGACCCAGTCAAAATCCGCAGGGAATTTTAACCTACAACTCGAGAAGATCCTATCGACTCAAGTGATACAGCTTCAAATATCTAACAAAGAGTTGATGGGTTTCAGTTCAACATGTGTTGAACTGGTAGAGAACTGCAGCATCAGACAGTTATAGAAAGTATTGACTTCTCTCAACATCTGAAGCTTGTTTCTGGGACAAATACTCAGTTCTACAAAGTTTCTGTCCTGCTCCACCTCCTCTCTTCAGACAAACAGATGGTGAGAGCTGCGCCGGTCTCCACCGAGCATATGATAGTCTGTTTTTCTCGGTCATAGTTGAACAGCTGAACTCTGATATCTGTACTTGTTTCCCCAGACTATGGACTGTTCAAGGCCTCTGCTCGCTGTGTGAGTAAACAGAGTTATAAAACACGATCCACATTCTTGAAGTTCTCAGAAGCCAGAGTTATAGTTCAAGTAGTAAACCTAGAAGGTATTCAGAAGTTTAAAAGGTTTTGACTCTGACTAGTTTGATTTGATTATACAGATTAATCAGCTTTTCTGTCTCTGTAGCGTCACTGAACAGTAAGTAGGTGAAAGGAATAATCTGCCGGTGTGGGAACAGCAATGAGTGGTTCAAAAATCTCTCCCAATAATCCTTCTTTCTTCCCCGCTTGAGGCCGCTTGGTGACTCATCTGTGCAGACCTAAATACCCAGTGATGGCTGGAGAGAAAAGGAGGCCACCTACAACAACACCTGCTTAGCAGTGGGTTAAGATTCAAACAGAAATAAGGTAAATGTAATCAAAAATATATGACCAGGTGTGAGAAACTTTACCATTTTTTTTTTGTTTTGTTTTGAACAGATGGATCAGATGGGAATTAAGCAAACCATGTTGTCAGAGCTCATCGATTCAACGTCATGTTCTGGAGGAATCCGCCAAATGTCTGACACAGGGAGGCCGTGAATCATTAGCGCCCCAAACACACACAAGATTGGTGCCTCAAATAGCCGCAGCTGGTACCAGCCAGAACTGCAGAAAATAAATAACTGAAGAAAAGACACGTCAGCTTCATTCTCCAGGCTCTGATTGAGGCAGAGCCTGAACATGCAGAGGCTAATATCAGCAACTACAGTGTGAGTGAAGAGGCTTTTCAATGTGGATACCAGGACATAACTTTCCTTTCTTTTAATTATTAGGCTGCAAAATTATCAATCAAACCTAAAATGTGTAAAAAAAACAAAACAAAAGCACTTTTGATTTCAATCTTTCATATTTTTGGCAAAATGTAAGAGCTCTATATGCTTAAAAAGATCCCCAACTGCTAAGTTCGTTGAGACAATAGCAATAGTTTGAACAAGATTTAGTCTTTCACATTTTGAAGAACATTAATGACTCATATCAGCTCCTGTTGCTGCAGTTTTAGCCTAATTCTAGCAATATGAAAGGGAGAATAAAACACTCATGTTATAGTTGATTAAATGAGTACAACATATCTTGGTTCTGGGCCTGCGAAACAAAGTATGGCCAAACATCTCTATTTTGGTCTCATCGTTCAAAGGAAGCTTTGTGTCTCAATTCAACTCATGGCTTATTCTGAAATCTTTTGGGGGGAGAGAAGAGTCTTTCAACAGATGAAAAGCAGACAAGAGTTGTTTAGTTTTTTCTAAATGCCTTGTCAAAAACTTCCCCTAGCTAGCTAAGGCCTCTTCAGTCTGATGTTTAGCTCATTGTTAATGCCTTTTTGTTGACCGTCACACAGTTTTATGTCAGGGTAAATTTGATACAACATACTGGGAATAATACCAGCTGTCTCAATTATGTTACAGTGATACAGATGATTACTCAGATAATTTAATAAATAAACTCTGTTATTTAAAAAACCCGGTAAAGACCTGGTCATTATATTAAGACATGAAAAATATCAACACTGCAAGAGGTTTCTCTTTCTTTTTGCTCAGGCCCAGACTCTTTTGGATTCTTAATCTGCTCCTCAAGACATAAAGATAAAGATATGGGACCTGAAAATGAAAGATATCAATGGACTGTGTGCCACAAAATAGAGAATGGCAGAAGAAGTGAAGTCCACAAATAAAAACATGGCTCTCCTATTTATTTTACAAAATTTAACCAAGATGGGAAAAAAAACAAGTTTAAAATCATTCTTTTGGGTCAGGCAGTATTTTTATTCCCAGCAATTACGGACAAATTAAGCTCTTTCCTTGCACTGAGAAATTCATTGGGAGGTAGAAGGATGGCAGGTCAAAGAGCCAATGCAGGAAAACCATTGGTCCATTTAAAACCAAAACACTAGAAGACTAAAGCAGAAAAATCTGAATGAAAAAAACAAACCAAACTGACTAGCTTTCTGCAGCTACAGTGGCTGCCGGCAGCACATTACTGTACCGACCGAGCTCTGATGGGAAAACCTCCCAGAGCGACAACAAAGGGCACAAGAGGAGCCGGCTCCGTGTGAACTGGACCCGCCTGCCCAGCGTGACCAGGAGACAACAGCATACACACACACACACACACTCACAACCACAGAAAACAAAACACTGCAACACCAGAGCAGCTGCTACCACAACAACTCCCCTTGTGCTGTTTTAATGGGACGGTCTGCCTGGCCTGCTAACAACAAGGACAGAGACAGACAAACATGCATATTGCAAGAGACTGACACCATTTTATTCTATATGGATGCAAGATGGAAATCCACAAGGCTAAAAGGCAGAAAAGTGGGTCATAAGAGTCCAGTGGGGCCGGGTCTGCCACAGTAGAAAGCCAGGAAATCAATATACATTAGTGCTCCTGGTGGTTCCAAGCTTTCTATGATCCCTGCTTGGTCTTAAAAAACACATATAGATCTCAAAAGAAAAACAGCCAAAGTCAAACTTTATACATTTTATTTTGGTCCAATTCAAAAAAAGAAAAACAGGACGGAGGAGTGGATCTGCTCCACCCCTCCTTTTCCTCTCCTCTAAAGCCCAACTGCTGGCTATTCATCCTCCACAGTTACATAAACATGCTTAGTAGCAGAGGACAGAGGTGGGCATACTCCGAGCTTCCCAGCTGCCAAGCAAACTAAATGTTTGGTAAAGATGCTAACAGTGGGAGGCAAAGCAAAGCTACTAAAGCAGACAGAGTGGATTCATTTGGGCTAAATGAGACGCTTCTGATGAGTGGGATTTGAGCACAATAACATCCCAGAAAATCCAGTCAGGTTATACTGAAATTATCTGGTTGAGTGAGTAAAAATAAAAAGAGAAACTGATGAGTGATGTTTTACCCTACATCACCTGTCCTTCAGAGGGCACAGATAGCACTGCATCAAAAAGCAGCAGCAGCGTCACCGCCGAGACGAAAATAGCTCTGAGACGCACCAACGCACGACTGCTCAACACACTCCTGCAGCACCGCCGCCGAACAGACAGCCAGCGTACACAAACAACACAAAACATCTTCTTTTATATTCAAATGTGATAAAAGAATTAACGGAAATCAGCCAAGAGAAGGAGAGGCACCTCTAAATCCTCATCAGGTTACTCACAACAAACGCGTCTCAGATTCATGATCCCGTCTCCACTCTGAGGCAGGGATGGACGGTTAGGAAGCCCCGGAGAGGACAGCTGGAAACCAGGAGAACACCAGGAAGAAACGGCCAGAAAGGGAAAACAGGCAGGCATCCTTGTGACTCCTGCAGCACCTGGGCTGTGAGTTGGTGGGCGGCGTGAATCGTCGAAGACCTGCTCACGTCACGCTTTTCATGAATGGAGGTGTCTGACGCAGCAGAGGTTTCAGCTCGGAGAGCAGGGGGAGGGGCGTAGCGGGAATTCATGGGCGGAGCAATGAGAGATGAAATGAAAGCAGAGGAGAAGAGATGGAGGCGGATGAGGAGGAGGCAGGGGGAAGCGTGTTGGGGGTTGGAGGGGGTATTTCAAAGCAGCACCAGCTGGAAACAGCAGGTTGGGCTGCAGTAGTGTCTCTGTAAGTAGGACAGACCGTTTCTGCACAAGAGAAAATCCGTTTGGGCCAAAATCAGTAATCAGTTCGGTCCAAGCCAACTGTGACACATGGCTGTGGGCTGCATGATGCAAAATGAAACATCAGAGCGTGCAGCCGCTCAAAACAAAGCATCTTGTTTAAAAGTCACGTGTGGCTGAGGCATAAAAAAAACACCCTCTATGGCTCAGAGGGCCGAATACGGCAGCAGAACATCGTCCTTAAGTTCAGCCTTTTAGTAAAGTCAGAGAGACAAACATGGTGCACATGAATCTAGGAGATAAATTCAATATTACACTAATTTATAGGTTTTATCACCAATCACAAAGAAAATTCAGCTGCAGAACAAGTGCCAATAATAAGAGTTGAATAGATTAAGATTAATGATCTCGACTTAGAAAATGTTAACAAGTAAAGTGCTGTAAGGACCGCATTAAACCAATCAAAGTGTGGTGAATGGTTTTGGAAACCTGTAAAAAAAAAACCTTCTACTGCTGCCAGACAGTAAAAATCAAACCCCAAATCATTTCAATGCTTTTCTTTAACCATTACTGGATTCTCTGTCAAATTAACACAACATTTTTAACTTTATCTGTCACTAAATTATGGTTGTTCAAGGTGAAAAACAAAAACTAATATTATTTTTCTGTGTCTGAATTGGTTTTATTTGTTTTCATGCAACTAAAAATGGGTGAATATAGATATAGACTTTTCTGTCAATTGATGCCATAGATGTCTTTACTAGAGCAAGTTCAAATCTGACAACAATGAAACTAAAACTGATAAATGTGGAGATGTTTTTCCAGTAGGTATGTCCATGCATTTCCTTTACCAATATCTAACTTTAGCAAGTAAATAAAGTTTATTTATAAAGTGCCCAATCAAAGACAGAGAAACTTCAAGTTACTAAAACGAGTATAAAAAACAGCTACAATTAAATGATCACATTAAAGGTCTGATTCGATCAAAATGGTTTTTAATTTTTTTTTTTGTTTTATTTTTGTTTTTTTTTCCAAAACTTTCACAGAGTCGGTGAAGCGAATTAACAGGAAGTAAAGTGTCCGCCTTCGTTTTTAACATCCAGGTTCAGGGTCTGGGATTGAAGGCTTCAAGGAGCAGAGTGTTTTGTTTAAAGTTGACACAATTAAATCTAATATCCACTGGTGGCCAGTCTACTATTAACACTGGGGTGATTGTCTCTCCAAAGACAAAAGGTGGACTGAATTTATCACCGAGCATCTCTGGTTTCCCTCTCTAATACCAACACGTTCTCTCCAGCTGAGCTTTATTAACCAGCGCTTTAATCTTGTTATGAAAGTGTCTGCAGTTGTGCACTGACCTGCCAGGTGGCTCATGAGCATCTCAGATATCTGCACAGTGGGACCTGGTCTCTGGCTCGACTCCTTCTGGCTGCTCACCTGCATGCAAACACAGAGAAAGGAGCTCATAAATGCGAGTGATGGGGTGAATTTTGTTAGAAATAAGAGATAAGAGGCAGTGACAAAGACAAAAGGAAGAGATAGAGATTAAAACTGAGGGAGTGGAACAGATGCTCCCCTTGATACGCTTGTTTTAGGATCTAAACCTCTCGGGGTGGAGGGGACGGGGTGGGGCAGCAGGAGGGTAATGATGCATTGAGCATATTGGGGGGGTTGGGATTTAGGAACACCATTGTCCGTTGTCTGTCCTCAGGCCACACCCCACAGGGGAGCTTGCCAGAGGAGGACGACGAGGCTGAAGAATCAGCAGCGACCAGAAAAGGCGTGAAATGTCACTAAATTGAGTCACAGTGCAGATGGCTGATGGAGACTCACTAATGCATGATCTTTCTCACTTTTTAAATGTGTTTTTTAAGGCACTACTCTGAGAAAAACTGAAAGGACTGTAGGAGGAGACCCGGCATACAAAAAGCACAGCAAGGTATTTCCCAAAAAGGAGCTCTGGTTAAATATTAACAAAGTGAAGAAAAAGCCTTCGATTTCCTTGCAGGAGAGGAATTTTAATATCTGATCTGTTTGCTCTGCGAGAACATCAGGCGGTGCTCCGGAGTTGAAACTCCAAAGTCCAGATGATCATAAGATCCGTGTGCCAACGTGGAAAATGAAAACACAATAAACTGCGACCAAACACTTCAGATATGCCGTTATTAAATAAAACATTGCTAAAGTAGTGTCAAGATCAGAGAGAGAGAGAGAAAAGGAACAAAACAGAGATAAACTGAAACATTTAATTCAGGCTAAAAGGTTTATATGGGATTTAGCCAAGTGCTTGTTTACAATTTAAACAGAAACAATAGAGTTCATAAAAAAAAACTACAAAATCTCTCCACCAACAGATCAATGCATAACACCGATTGCAGTTTAATACTGCTGTGCACAATGGTTTACGATTGATGCTGCTCTTTGAAAATGGAAGAAACAGGAAGGAACAAATTCTTTGGGATGATCAAGATTTCCTGGGCCATGAAAAAGACAATCATATCAGCCAATCAGACTCCACTTTGAGGCTCCACTTTATAAGACATTCTACTTAGATTTATTAGGAAACATCTAAATATAATAAGCTGATATAGTTGACCTGTTTTACCCATATTATATTCTATAGACTGCTTGGTGTGCAGCTTATCTAGATATTCTTTGCTTTTTTTTATTTTATTCATTAAGTGCAGCTTCTAAACAATCTGGCAACTGGCTTTCAGCGGCACAAATTCCTCAGGGGTGAAAATTTGCAACCCAACTGGCCAAATGCAGGTAAAGATATGAAGTGACGGGTAGATTTGAACAATTTTAACAATGCACCAGGTTGTAGTTCAAACATTAAAAACACATTGCTCAGGAAGATCAATGCTGTTAGTCTTCTCCAATTATCATTAAATGTGAAGAAACTAAACAGGCTTTTATATACTAGTACAGACTTAAACTCGGCGTATAAACCAGGCAGACTGCAGGTTCATTTACGCTTCGTGCAAAGAACGTTGCCAGTACAGCAGTTTATACTCCACATAAAATATTCAAGTGGTTGGTACTACTTCAGGCTGGTGAAGAAATGGTAAAACAAAAAGATTTCAAATAAGAATCAAGAACATGCTTGTAGATAATTTGAATTCAATGATACAAACTGAAATTTGCCTAAAAAACACCATAAAGAGCTTTCTGTGAGCAAAACTATGTCATGTTTGTCAAAACTATAGCTGCTCCGAGTTTACAGCCACAAGTTAAACCAATTTAGGTTAAAGTGACGCCAAACTGCTTTACAAAATACAAAGCTCTGCTGATTTCTTAGTGTGACACATACCCGCCTCCGAAGCATTGTAAGCAAACCACGTGCGGCCCTCCTCACACACCCCCCGACTGATAGAATCCTTCACAATGAGACAATGAACGTCGACATGCCAAACAAACTGCTTAGGAACGGCTCGGGGAAGATGACAAAGAGCTGTTGAGTTTGGCCTCCTACCACGGCGAGCTGCATTTCAAGGCCGCAGTGAGTGACTGTACGTATGAGTGGGCGAACGGTTTTCACACTTTTAACGTAGCAGATGGTGAATGCAAGTTTCAAACAGGGCCAATTTTACCAGGAAAACCATTGTAAAAATAATCATCATCAATTCTGAGACTATGATTTAAAGTCTGAATCAAGTTTTATCAAAAGTAAATTGTTTTTTTTTTATTCAAAAACAATGAACCCAAGTTCCACGTTCATCATAAACTCCTGCAGCTTCTCACTGCTTGTTCTTTAAGCAGCCTAAAGACTCACTGCCTTGGTAAAAAATAGACAAAAAGCTACTTTCCTTGCAACAAACTCAATTAATTACAGTAGAGAGAACCACACTCAGCACTTACACTAAGCTATATATAATATTGTCTTAGTATGCCTTATTTACATAAAGACATTGACAGATCAGGTTCCTACTCAGTACAGGAACCTTTTTAAAAAAGTGAAATCATTAAAAACAGTCATGTGTTGTATTGATTGATTACATATAGAGTAAAACATACTTTAAGCCCTTATTTCTTTTGGTTTTGATGATTGTTGTTAAACTGAAAATAAAGTTTACACATTTCGTGTCTTAGAAAAAAAATATTCTTACATAAAGTCAATAAAAAGTAGTTTTTTTTATTGGAAATGTCAGGCTTCTTATATGTATGTGGTCAATAGTTGGCTGGGGCTCCTTTTACATGAATTTCTGCATCAGTGCAGCGTGGCATGGAGGCCGTCAGCCAGCAGGAACACTCAGGTATAACGGAAACCCGGTTGGCTCCTTTATTTACACTTTGTTAGTTCTGCTGCCTATCATTTACTTCTTGATAAATCTATACATTTTCTTAAGGGGTACAGATTAGGCTAGTCTGGTGTTCAATCAATCGCATTTAAAAACAAAGTCAGAATCTCCAATTATGTTTGACAGAACGAGCAAGTATGGACTGCTGTAAAATGTCCTGGTGATCCACTGTGTTGACAGATGACTTCATAAAAGGGCATCTGAAAACCTCACTGACTGAAAACTACACACTGGACTTCTAGGGGCCTGGATTCTGATCCTGTTTCGACTTCAATTTCCAAAAGATCTCCCCCTCCTCTTAGTCCAGGTGTGTTTGGTCTGTCTGTGTTTAGTGGCTCTTAATGGTCTAAATCTTTATACAGGTATGCTTGGATACAGCCCCCACACTGAGGGACCATTTAGAGGCGCAGGAAACATTTAGAGGTGTTTTGAGTTAATCCTAATAAATATTTCTTTCCAATGCTTATTACTTCTCCCCTCCCGAATATAATTTGAAAGTTATGACATTAATGTCAAGGCTTTAACAAATCTTTACCAGATTTGTTATTACCTCACTTTTTATTCCATGATATGTTTTTAATACCAACACTGAATGTGATTCCTGCCGATTGTTAAAACTTGAAATTAAATTTAAAACTTGGTCAAATTAAATCTTTTTCTTTAAACTTTAATCTGCCAACAATAATAAAAAAAAGAAATTTTTCTAACTTATGTTAAGGTTCAAAAATATCAATGGAAACAAGCAAATTTACAAATGTGCTTAGAAAACACGGAAGAAGAAATATTAAAGAATTACAAATGCAAAACAGGATTCTTTTTTAGATAAAAAAATAAATAAATATATATTTTAATCAGTTACAACAATTGTTTTATTCCTCATAACAATGATCAAACTGTTCACGTAGTCACTGAATATATATATTTTTATTTTAATGCACATTTTCCAGTATTTGTCTGATTAAATCTAGAATAAAAAAGCAGCAGGAAAGAAAGAAAAACACTTATATGCTACGATGAATAATGATGATCAGAATCCTCAAATATGTATAACAAACATCAGCTACTGTATGTTGCCATTTTTGAGGGTTAATAAATGTAAAGGAAAACTTGCGGATAAACTAATTTTAGCACTAATGGACTTTTCTGAACTACGCTCTCAAAACTTAACTTCAGTTTAAGCAACAATAAATGATTAAATCATAGAAAAGTAGGGTTAAGGTCATTAATTTTGTGATCAAATACTTTCCTCATAAGTCTGGAAACATTTTACTTGTATGAGATAAACAGTGAGGTTTTTCAAAACTTCCCAAAACACAAATAAAAGAAGAATCTGACCTCTGTTTCTCAATCAGCCTCATTTCTCAGATTGCAAAACTTGTCCGACTGTCTCCGTCGTCCAAGGCCCCCCGACACGAGGCGCAGCCAGCCAGAGATCCATGTGCTGCGGCTCCACACCCGAACGTAGCGCAGCTGTAAACCACACTGACCTGTCTCCGTTATGCACACTCATTACTATTTCACCGGCGGCGGAACAGCAGCATTGACAGCTCCTGTGTCCCCTTCATTAATAAGAGACAAAGCAGTATCTTCCAGAGGTTTACCTTTCCAATCTGCCAGCACAGGCAAGGGCCCAGATACAAACGCTGTGACACACACACATCTATAATTACTGACAAATACCCTATACTGCCAGGATTGTTGACTACAAGCCTGCAATGAAGCTATTGCATGTTTTCAGATTATTTACAGCTCTTAGATAAAGAAATGAAAACAGAACGACGGCTCTAAACAAAACACCAACCAATAACCTAAGCAATATCCTCTAGACTAATATCAAAATAACTGCAGTAAATATATTCTAAACCCATCAATACACACTAGAAAATCCTAATCATATGTCTTGTCTTCATGTTTTCTCACATTAACCCCGAAAGATTTGATTGTTTTACTTTCAGTATGAAGCAACACAAAGTAGCTCATTGCATTAAAGGAGATGAGGAACAACACATGATATTCCCCACAGCATGATACTGCCGCCACTGTGCCTCTCCACGGCCATAGTGATATTTTCAGTGATAGTTTTCAAAAATATAGCTCAATGTTAAACTTCTGTGTTCACAGCGTGTTATTTTTAGCCACTCTCCCATAAAGTGCAGAACTAATAGTTGTTGTATCACTAGATTTACTTTGCTTCATTTTAGGAGTCACTGATGCCATATTATATATTCCTGAATTCTTTATCATGAAAAACTTGCAAGTTCAGTGATACTTTTTGATGGACTGGCTTAGGTGTTCTTTATATATATATATATATATATTCAATGCAGAAAAAGGCTTTAGCACAAGAATATTATAACGAAAGGTTTTTCAGAAAAGTTTTATCAGATCAACTTTTTGAGAAGAAGTTTGTTGTGACAAATCATTTATCTATCCTTTCTATTTAAGTAATTGTGTTTCTCTCTGGAATGAATTGTTTACTTTTACAAATGAAACATGTATTTGCTGAAAGTTTATAAAGTGAACATCCTCAAAAAAAAAAAAAAAAAATGGTAGTAAATAAGAAATGCTAAATTCTGAAAGACTGGTTTTCTCTATTTTTATAGGTAGAAAAAGACATTAGCTGAACATTTCCTAAAAGCCTGACATATTTTGGGTCATACAATAAAAAAAAAAAAAAATATGGAAAGATTGCAATATCGATGCAAAAGCAATAACAAATATGCTTGTTAAAAATTACACTACAATAATATCGAAACATTTCATAACTATAGTATGATATGCCTTAATATTATATTACTACTTGTTTTTCAAATGCTTATTGCTTTATTTCAAATGATCTAATGCTCTATTTATTTATTTATTTTTTTTTTTTGAGCTTTTTTACGGCACTAGTGGCTCGTTTTTCTGA
>JAUZNJ010002056.1:0-18691 GCA_034780135.1 Jordanella pulchra | reverse complement strand
CCTTGATTTTTGTTATATATATATATATATATATATTTATATATATATATATAAATAATGTTAAAAAAGTAATAAGGTCTTCTCCAGAAGACCCCTTGGCTTAAAAAGTTAGATTTTCAAAGCATTTCGCCGAGTACCCTATAAAGGTTAAAGCACCCACTCCATCTGAAATCTTTTCTTTAAGCCATTTTTTTTCTTCCACTCAACTTTCGAAAAAATAGAGTTTGGTCCGGCTAGAATTAACTCAGCATAACATAGCCAGTTTTGTTATATTTTAAGAAATGACATGTCTAGTTTATTTTCTCTTTTACATCTCTGTAATTATAAACTAAAAAAAAAAAGCTGGTGTGTTTGCTTATGTACCAGAACTGAGCCCAACCTAAAGTTCCCTGTTGTTGAAGGGGTGTCTTATTTGTTAGGGGAACCTTTTAGATCTTTATGGCTATAAATCAATTTGTATTCTAGAGCTTTAGATCTGGAAGTAGTAGATATTTTGCGTTTCTTGTAACCTTTCCTTTAGAGCGTTCAGTTTGCAGGTTAAACATTTACATCACTTCACCCTCCCCCTCTTTGAGCAAAGATTGGGACGCCCCTAGCTGCTGGAGGGGGGAGGGCTGAAAGGTTCCGACTTTAAAATCCACCAACGGCAACAAGATGGCTGCGCAGGTAAACAAAGAAACTCACAAATGTAAGTATGACTGCCAGAATCTAGATCTTATGGCTTTAAACGTTTACAATGAAGCATCCCAGCCCTTATCACGAGCAGCCATCTTTGACGAGCATAAAAAGCTAAAGTTTGCCAATGAAAGTGGCACACTAGCCGACCGCGTTGATCCCGATTCTTAACGAGAGGTGCAGAAAGAGACAATGTTCGACATGAATGGAGTTTATTGTAGCGCAGATACGCGTTTGAACGAGCGTTACTCGTTTCTGAGCAGCAGGTGTTGTGCTCGGCTTTGTTATGGAGCTGAAGGGCGATGGCTGAACGGAGGAGACCGAAGTCAACGCAACAGCGGCTGGGAATCCTTAGGGATCTACAACATCCGGTTAAAATGTTAGAGACGCTGCCAAGCAGTCCTGAAAGTGATGACCCCGACACGTTAGCAACATCAATCTGTACAATTTAAATTTAATATTAAAACAGAATTTTACTTTATTTTTAATAAAAAATAAAACTAGGGTATATTATTTTTGATTCTTGTTCTGAAGGTGAAAACATGTTTGCTGCAGTTATATTTTCGACATTAATCTTTTCTAGGGACTCCAAATGAAACCCGGCGTCTTATTCGCTTTCGGGCAGAAAACGAGCATCTCTTCCTCAAGTCCAAAAAAACTGCTAAACTACTTTGGGAGTGAGTAATGAATTTTAATGTTGATAACAGGAACAGAAAGCCGCTTCTGCTCCCTTTAACATCACAGTTTCTGTCACTGAACAGGGCTTTAATCAAGGAGCTGGACCTGGAGGGGAAGGTGACATCCCAACAGGTTTCCAAGAAATGGGAAAATCTAAAAAAGAAATACAAGGTGAGAAATGTCCCTCCTTCACGAGGTCGACGGATGTTCATTAGGAGTTCAGAGATGGACGGGAGTCCTTTCCTTTGTCTTTCTCAGGATCTAGAAATGCTGAAGGCAGGATCTGGAACAGACGGAGGCGAGGTTTCAGCTGTGACCTGGCAGTATTATGATGACATGCAGGAGGTGTTGGGTGGCAGAAGCTCTATGGAGACGCCTGTTCTCGTCGCATCCTTTAACGCAGATCCAGATTCAATAAGAAGCTTTGAACTAAAAACAGTCAGTCAGCTATTATCTCCATTATACAGTGAAGTAAAGTGTTTGCATCACTGCTGATCCTGCTTCTCTTTTGTTTTTTCCTCAGGAGTTTGAACCCAAAGAGGAAGCAGGCTTCTCCTCAGGAACGCCTTCTCCCATCCCTCCTCTGGATTCCCCCACCGTTTCCCCTAAAAATAAGCGAAGGAGAAGGACAAACCCAGTTTTGGACTTTCTCATGGAGGAAAGCGCAAAAGAACAGAAGCGACACGAAGAGAGCGAAGCCAAAATGGAGCGTTTTCTTAACTTGTTCGAAAAGCTGATTGAAAAAATCTAATACAAACTACTTTATGTGGAACTGAACTGCTCCTTCCTGTGTACTCATGCTATGAAATTATTTGTTTTAAGAACATTTTCATCATAAAAAATGCTTCAGGGTCTTAATACTTCAGGATTTAATACCACTTAGGATAAATACAGGAAAGTAATGAACAAATCAAGAGAAGGAGGATGAAACTTCTTGTGCTACAAGAGATAAGTGCAACCTGGGAGGTTGAGGACACAAATGTCAAACTTCCATAAAGGTAACCTGGAAGTATTGTTCATTTTTATGCTGCTACTAAGATGCTAAGTTCATTTTAAACAGCATATTATATTCCTGCAGCTCTGGCGACATGTTCATGGCAGCCAGTCTGTCTCTGTTGGCGACTCCAGACGTCTCACTGTCTGTCAGGAGCTCCTGAAAAGGAAGCGAGTCGGCAGCATCCTCTGCTATGTCGATTTCTGGTTCAAGAACGTCCGCATTGTCCAGACACAAATTGTGCAAAAAAGCACACGATGAAATAACCTGAGTCGCAAAGGCTGGTTTAACCTCCAAGGCGCTTGATAAGGTAGACCTCCATCGAGTCTTCATCACTCTGAACGCCCTCACAGCTGCGCTGCAGGCTTTGGAATGATGGACGTTAAAGAGCTTTTGCGGTGGTTCGCTTGCAGGTTCTGTGTAAGGTGTGATCAGACAGATGGGGGAGTCCAGACAAGGGTAGCTTGTATCACCCAGGAGGATGTAACCAGGAGGAGGGTAGCGTTTCGCCTGGTAAAAGCTGCTGCTCCTCATGATTCTAGCATTGGGAACCGATCCTGGATAACCAGCAAAGATGTCCAGGAACCTTCCATTGGAATCCAAGATGGCCTGCATGCTTATTGAATAAAAGCCCTTCTTATTCAGGTAATCAAAGTGGTGATGTTGAGGAGCTTTGATTCTAATGTGTGTGCTGGAGATCACACCTACAACTTTGTCAAACGCTGCCGTCCCAGACTGTTCCACAAATCCTTGTCCAACCTGTCGAAGATCTTTAGTGCGAGGGAAAGAGATGGCCAGACTGAAGTGCAGCCATATCCTCTGGGCAACCTTATGGATGATGCGGTAGATTGTGGATTTCGGTACGTTAAAGACCCCAGAAACAACACGGTAAGACAGTCCATGAGCCAGCCAGTAGATGTAGATCAACACCTCCAGCTCGTTGCCCCAGCCGTGGTCCTGGTCCTTCTGCAGGAGCCTCTGCAGGGCGTGCATGGCTCTTCTGCTTAGGCGGAAATCCTGCTTCAACTCGGACTCAACGTCAAACCACAGACGCAAGATGGGAACGTTATGGTTCAGTTTGCAGTACGATGCTGGAGGAAGAGTCTGGAAAGTAAAGAAAGTTGGGAAAATAAAAGTTTAGGGAGAAGATATTCAGATGCTTACAATCTACTTGAGTATAACTTAATCGTAATAAAATAGGATCAAATCAGGTTCTTCCATAAATAAACTGGGATTTAGGTTAACAGTAATTCATCTTAAATCAGTTCATTGTATTTAGGTTAATCGACATAATGCTGAACTGGTTTCTAGACTTACTTCAAACTTATCCACCACCAGCAGCAGCTGTCGAAGGCGTCTTCTCCTTCTCTCACGTCTCCGTTTCGCTGCAGATAACCGTAAAAAGATGGCTACGGCGCAGGCCACGGAGAGGCGGACAGCAGCGGACGGCATGATGGAGCTAAAGCAACACGCCGCGTCTGTTTACTATTAAGGAAAAAAATGGACGCACTTCCTGGAAAGGGAGTGGTCACAACAAGAGATCCGAACGGGATTGGTGGAATTCGAATCGGTAGGCGGGGCTTATGGAAAGCGCAGCACCAAACAGCGTCATCTGCTGGAAAAAAAATAAACCTCAAAGATTTAAAAAAAATAAAATAAAAAAACAAACCTCACGCTTCAGAAACAACTATGTAAATCACCGAAGATGTAAATAAGAATATACACATTTTTTATTAATTTCTATATCACTTTATTTGGTCATTTATACAATTTTGATTTTACATGTTACGTTTTGAATAGCTGTACACACTCATCGGTGAGTGTGAGATAAACTTATAAAAAATGTAATTAATTAGTGAACTGAGTTAATAAATGAAGGGTGAATTTTCAATTTCAAAATTCTTAAATCATTTAAAGGTTTAGACTGTTTAAAACAAAAAATGGGGAATACACTTCAATTTATAGCTTAGTGTTCTGTGATATATTACCTGGTAAAACTTATTGACATTCAAAAATACTTTAATACTGTTAAAAAAGCTTTAGATTGTTAAAGATTTATTTGCAATATATTATTTAGATTAAAGCACTAAAATATTTTGATAATGGATCAGATGATCTTATCAGCAGACAAAACTTTTACAGAACCTATAGAGCTACTGTTTCACTGATTGACATAATAGCTGCATCCAATTTAACTCCACTGCCTCCACATACTTTGATTCAATACCAAATTTAACCACATTAATCAATAATTATTAAAACTTTAATTGTGATGCAAGTCAGAATAGATTCCCAATGTGAATTTGACCCTTTTCTCTGATAAAAGCTTTGAGATGACAAAGAAATGAAACACGAGAAGACAAAGAGCCAAATTCATTTTCTGCTAATGTGTATTTCAATAAATAAATACAGGAAAATGTCTAGTTTGTAAAGTGAGCAACAAAAGACCACCAACATGCACAGTAACTGTGTGTACAAAAGCTGTGATGTACGAACATGTCAACAAAACACCCGAACAGCTTTCAAAAAGGCGCTAAAAGCGTTTTACAGTGCAAAACCGTCATCTCAGTAGGACGTCTCTCCGTTAAAGCAGTCTTCGTTATTGATCGGCGAGGGTACATTCAGCTGGAGGCTCTACAAACATCATCAATAACACCAAATAGACGAGTGATCGGATTTCCCAAACTGAGGAAAAACACGTCCTGTGGAGAACTTTACATCTAAGACAACACTGATGAAAACAAACACTTTGATCGTTGAAAATTACTGACAGGATCGGATCAATAACAGCTGACAGGCAGCCGATGCATGAACTGATTAAAAAGTCAAGAAAACATGACGATAAAAAATGTCTTTTTAGCAGAGAAACTGTGAGGTTTCCAGTCAACAGGGGAGGAACAGCTTAAAGCTTCACGGTGGTGGTTTGGATGGGAAAAATGTTTAAACAAGAACAAAAAGAGGAGAAAGTTGTACATAGATTTAAGGCTTCAGGAGCACAAAGGGAGAAAAGTGTTTCACTTATTTTACATCAAACAGTTCTGGAGTTTTCCCCTCTAAAAAAAATCTATATTTTTTTTTAAATAAAGGTCCTGTTGGGAAGTGAAGTCAGTTGCTTAAAGTTAAAAATGTAAACAGGATGTCATGACCAAGTGAAAATACGTTATACTTTTAACTTTAATTAAATTCATTGTTTTATTTAAACTGAATTTTTTCTTCTTTGTGGATTTTGAATGTAAATCGACTTATTTGCCAAAAAAAAAAAATGAACACTATTAGAAATAGTTGAAATAAAAAACGTTTACTTGAAACAAAACCTTAGCTTTCTACACGTATACCCTCGTATTTAACTCCTTTTTCCTCATTTATCTTCATTAAAAAAGTAATCTAAACAGTTTCTTTTTATGTAGGTAAAAATAAAGTAAAGTAAAACAAAACAGCTAGAAAGAAACAAAGTGAATTTACTTCACTTTCATTAATGTAACAAGTCAAATTCTGAAAATATGAACTGGAATATTTTTAGAAATGTATATATTTTAGTGTAGTGAAATAATGAGATTAAATACCAGTAATATTCTGCAGTCTTACTTTTTTAAGACGTTACTAAGGTTTAAGAAAAACCTGTTTGTTGGTTGGTTTCTGATACAAATATGAACAAAAATATTCTTCTCAGAATGACAATCTTACAAAGCATTTCCTTCATGTAAATTTATTCAAATTTACATTTTCAGCTCCCATCTGAATAAAGTTTGACACGTTTATTATCTCTGACAGAAAACAAAGTTGGTTCCAGCTGTGAATGTGTTGGTTTTCTGTCTGCGTTGATAAAAACAGCGCACAATGATCTTTAATCTCCCAATGCCAATAGGACTTGCATCCCTTTAACGGTGCAGAACATTAGAAAAAGAGCAACTCTGACGCGTCGGTCGGAAACAGACGACGGTCTTTAAAAGCACAACCTTTAGTCAAGGCGTCTCAGTGAGGAAAGCAGCAGATATTTACAAGAAAAAACAAACATTCATTTCCCTCTTCCTCCTGTTCAGAGTTCGGCCAATGCCTCTTCACGCTGCGCTCAAGTGGTCCTGACGCCAGGCCCGTTTCCACGGAGACGACCTCAGACTTGGCTGGGCGTTGAGTAGAAGAGGAGGCACTTCCTGGATGGCTGGTTAGTCTGCGGAGCGTCTCTGCACCTCGGTCGTCTCCTGAGCGTCTCGGGTGAAGCGGGTGATTGGCTGCAAGTCTGTGCCCGGCCACCGGGGGCGCTGCTGTTGTTTCAGTGGCCTGATGGTGGAGGCACTTTGTAAAGATGCTCTGAGGGGGATGTCCAGCTCCGTTATGTCATCAGGATGGGCTTCTGCCTCACTTCTAGGATGTCTGCCAGACAAACGTAAAAAGATCAGAGATGTTTGAAGGAGGAGTCACTACTTCACAAAACATGGAGGTTCAACTGGGTTTTATTTCAGGCTTTAGTGGATAACTCTGATTATAATAGGCTGGTTAGAGATCAGCGCCACAAAATACATTTCTGACTTTTGAAATTCTGGTTTGGAAAACTTAAGGCGACAGGTTTGTTTTATGCAATTAGGGCAGCTCCCAAAAACTAAGGAGAAAAACAAGTTTTTTTCTCTAAGGTTGGAGTTTGTCTCTTAAGCATGTTTTTTCTTGTACAGCAAAGGAGGAGGTTATACAACTCATCCATTTGGAAAAAACGCCAACAGGAAAAAGTTCTCCGTTTATCTTTAAAAACAACAACATGTGCAGCTCAATAAATGATAGCATCCTTGATCCTGGAGGAAAGCAGAGACTAACGATCCATTCTGCTCCCCTCACTGTCATCTTCAGGGAACTGTTTGCAATACGGCAGCTGGAGATGCAGAAAACAGCTCTGTAAAATATATAAATGTTGGTAGAAGGGGATATTTGTGGCGGCAGCACTTAAACGATTATTTTTGTAAATAATAATACTTATGAATGATCAACTAATCTAATATAACAAAAAGAAAAAAAAAAAAGACACAATCTGCAGATTTTTCACTCAATTGTCTAAGCGTATTTAATGTGTAATAGAAATACATGAAAAAATGTAAATCATTTTCAAATAGGGAAAAAAAAAGAAGGGATCCATCTGGAGTTAAAAAAACCATTAATATTTAAAGAGCTCAGACCTTTCTGGCTGACTCAGCAATAATACAGCTAGCTACTGATGTGGTGAAAACAGTCAAAGAAAATAAATGCATATAGTAGTCCCCCCCGATGATGATTGATTGATTGATTATACTTCTGTTTAAATTGAACTCTCCCAGATTGACAATGCCCAGAAAACAGTGCATGTAATATTAAACAAAGCCTCCAGGAAGATAATTTGTCAGATGATTTTTAGGAAAAGCAGGTCCTCAAATCGATGAATTGACAAAGCTCTAATTTATTGAAATATATTTTTCTAATGAAACTATATTTTCAAAAAGGAAGCAGAATTTGCCACAGGGTTGAAACCTAAACCAATTTAATTTCCCTTTGGGATAAATCAAGTATTTTTGAATTGAATTATTATCATTTTACAAGCCAGGGAATAAAATTAATACATAAATCAATAAAATCAAATAGTTAAGCAAAAATAATTACTTTAAAATATCATGAGACTTAGAAACTTTGTCCTTCAGATCACTGACTGGGTTTTCTATAAAGGTGTGTGTCACAGTGAAACATATTGATCATGTAAACATTGATGCATTTCAATGTTTATTAATATTAAAATTGATGAATAAAGAAACAGAACCCCTTCATCAGCCTCTACGGTAACTATAATACTGAATCAGACCAATAAAAATAGCATTAAATAAAGAAACATGGGTTTAATACAATGTTTGTCGTCCTGTACAGCATCTGAGCTCAGCACTCAGTCTGGGCTCCTTTTACTTTAATCGCTCCATTAATGGGCCATGGCCTGGAGGCGATCAGCCTGTGGTTCTGCTCAGGTGTTCTGGAAGCTCAGCTGGCTTTGTTAGCAGCCTTCAGGTCATCCATGTTTTTGCTTCTGGCGTTTGATAGATTCTCTATGGGGTTCAGAGACTTTAACCTACATGGATTCTGGGTCTCACTAATCTTCCTCCAATTATGTCCGAATTAAGTAGAGAGGGTTTTTCATCCAAAAGACTTTGGACCACTGGACATCTTTTCTCTCAGTTCTGAAAGTAGCTTAAACACAAGCAGTCTAACAATTGTAGCTCATCTCTGCGTTTCTTCTACTAAAGCATGACATCCAGACTTCATGAGCAGCACCTTTTCCAGTTAGTTGTCCTTCTACTCAACTGTCTATGATACTCCTGAAAACAGCCCTCTGTAAAATACTAGCTTCCTTACCAATAAAATCTTATTGCTGCGCCTCCTTATTTGGCTAAACTGAGTAAAAAAGTAAAATGCTGATACTTGAAATTTCTTCTACTGGACTTAATGCATCATTAAAATGATTTTAGAAACCCAATTAAGGGTTTTCAAAAGTATCAGAAGACAAAGCTTCACTCAACAAAATAAATAAAAAGGAAATAAATCTACTTCCCTATCTGCAATTTGTGCTCCTCTGAAGCTTGTAGTTTCTCCTTCCCGCCTGCAGGTGGCAGTGTGTTACTGCAGTGCGTGAGCTGACCTGTGGTGATGCGGTGCAGCGGCAGCGTGACGTATGTCAGGTGAGAGTAGAGCAGGAAGTAATCCTCGGTGCGGTTCAGTTTGAGCCAGGAGCCGACCAGTGAGCGCCCGGTTCCAGAGAGCGATCGTGAGCGAAGGTTAGTGGCCGTGTGAATATCTGGGAAGACCAGATTAATGTTCATCAGAACTTCATGCACTGAGAAAGGAGGAAAAAGCTTTATTTTGAACAGTGTCGCCTCTTCACCTTCGTCGTCTTCCTCCCTAAAAAACTCCTCGCTGTCGTTGGCGGAGTGGGACTTCTTCATCTCTGCGATTCTGTTTCGGGGAACTTTTCTTCTCAGAGATGGGGAGAAGAAGGAGGGACGGTTCCTCTCTGGGGTCGGAGGAGTGCTGAACGACGTCACCTGTGAGGCAAACGTTCAACAAAGGACCCTTGAAAAATGTGGATCAAATAGTTGAACAAACTAATCCATCAAGGTTGGAGGAAATAAGATCTCTAAACAAAGAGCTCCTTCATCTTGAGCTCAGACTGTAAACCAGGCATGAGTTTTACACATCAGATTGTAAAATGATGTATAATTCAGCCCTGCTGCATCTATTATTGATGGTGACCTGGTTTCTTCACAAAGCTTCTGGACTTTCTATCTGCTTCCTGCAGGAGGCTCAGAGTTCCTCTTCACTCTCACCCTCTCGTGCATCGGAGACACCTGGTCCTCCTCGGTGTTGCAGGGCGAAGTGTCGCCCGTCGGCACCCGACTGACGGCCATCTCGGCGTGACCCTTCCCCTGCGGCCCCTTCATCCTCACAAACTCCATGTTGTTGTACTTGTAGAAGCCGAACGACATCCGCTGGGCCATTTTAGCAGCGACACTCACCTGCAACAACAACACAGTATTTGCAAGATTAACCTGCTTTTTGAATAAGATATTTAGAAACAGAAAATAAGACTGTAGTTTTGTTTAAGAAGCTTCAAGGCTTCATTTTGAGTTGCTAATATTAGGAGCTGTTACCCGGTTGTCGTAAACCTTCCTGAGAGCCTCGTAGCGGATGGATCCCTGGAAGATGACGCCCTGGAAGGTGTTGCTCTTATCACTCGCCACCAGCTCCACACACACCATCTCACCCTCGCCGACGGTCATATCTCTGAACACCTACATAGGCAGACAAGGCTAAATCCAGAGCAGTTCTTACACCTGTGTTCCTGCTGCGGCTGGTAATGAATAAAACCCACAGATGTTTGTTTGCTCCGGCAAACCAGTTAAATGAGGTTTTAGTTTGGCGGCTCTGGATTAAAGGTGCCAGAAAGTCACGCTTCAGTGCTGCAGTGACTTCAGCTTTATTTCCAGTCATCCCTCTAAATCAATCAAGTCCTTCAATCATCTTCTGTTACAAACGGCTGATTTAAAGTTCACATCATTAGGGCTTAATTAAACAAACCGTTTCTCTAAGCTTTAATGTAAAATCTGTTTCTAGAAACATGTTGGTCGGGTTTGAGGATCACAGTTAAAGGTCATCACCTCTTCAAAGTTGTCAATCATGAAGAAGATGTTGGGATAACTCATCTTGGACTCCTCTCCTTTGCTGTCCATGGCGTGTTTGCTCGGAGATGCGAAAACCTCCTGGAGAGGAAGAAGAGGAGGAAAGGTGAGCGAGATAAAGCGGGTACAACTCCCCGGTGGCGGCTCTGATTTCCTACCTGACATTTCTTCTTGTGGATGTGGATGTCTCCGGCGTCTGAGCGCGTGCAGACGGCACAGGTTACCACGTAATCCAGCTGGGGGGAGAAAGACGCCTCAGGTTGGTCGGGTTAAAAGGGACCAACAGTCATCAGGATGAATCAACGAATGGATACTCATCAACGCAGACAAGCTGGTTTATTATCCCTGCATCCACTGTGGTTTTATTTGGTAATTTCCATTACTTTTTAAATTGAAATGCAGACTGAAGATGAATCTCATCTAATGAGAAACTATTTTTATTCTGTCTGCAGCTTTACCTTCTGCAGGATCAGATTCAGGTAGACGCTCTCCTCCCAGTCGATGTCTGGGTCACCGAGGCCTGGAAGCTTCTTTGAGTCCCTTCTGTAGACTTCCACCTCCACCTAAAAACAGAGAGAAACTTCATTTAAAAGCCTTTCTCTTTACAAGTGCCAACTCCATCTTTGCAGGATCCAACGGTAACATTTATTCTCTTCCTGAGCTTTTAATCCTCCCTTTTCTGTCCCTCAGGTGTCAAAATTCTCACTCGTTTTTTTTTTTTTTCTTCCTGTCAGACGCTCTTCAGGGAGATCCCAGGTCTCCAAATGCCAGGACTTGTACAAGTCACAGACCTTTTAGAGCACCAGAGCAGTTGCCATGGTTACGTCTGTTTGTGCACAGAGAGCTGATGGGATGAAAAGGCTCCACGTTGGAAACAGGTGGATGCCGCACACCAGCTTTAGGATCAGAAAAGACAACAAGTCGACGGTTTTACAAGCGTCACATTTCCTAGAAGGGAAACGAGGAGAGATACTTTATTTTGTCTTCAAAAGGTCAAAAAAAGCAAAAGCAGGATGGATCAAAAAGTGAACATCAAGCCAAGTTTGAGCCTTCAATAAATCAGAACTGATGTTTCCAATAAATCTCTATAAAAGCAGGACCAGAGATGTTGCAGCAAGAAATATGATTAATAACTCAACAAGCTTAAAGGAAAACAAATTAAAACATTAATCAGGGAAGCTTCTCATCCTGAAACCGTTATTCTGTTTATTCATTTAGGTCCAAATCACAACATCATCTAAAGTCAGTTCAATCAAATCATAGACAGTCTGGTTTAGAAAGTTTCCACCTAAGGAAACCCAGCAGATCGCATCCATCGACCTGATCGATGATACGACTGATCAGCCGTGCCACTCCCCAAAAACCCTGAGAAATCCAGGGGAAAAAAATGAATATCAGCCGATAAAAACACGAAAAATTTAAGCTGATGAAGCTTTAACTGCTGGAATACAAGAGGAAAGTTTCTGATTTAGCTGCACGGCTCTGTTCCAAACCTCACCTATGATACAGATTAAAATGGAGAGACTGGAAGAACCGGATCAAGCGGTTGGACGACTTCCTGTTACAGGTAAATGTGCTCTGATTGGGATTCAGACCAGGACAGGTGATACGAGGCAGGTAGCTGCCCATGAATCTTTAAGAGGGAATAGTTGATGAAAATAAAAGCTACATGTTCAGTTTGACCCATTTTAACGTCTCCATGGAAGAACACAGCCGTGGCACTGCAGCACAAAGCAGTTCCTCCGTCTGAGGAGGAGGCAGAGATGAAAACTGCTACACCGAGCTGGACCTGGAGCGGTGAGGGGGTAACCATGGCAACCGGAGATGGAGGGGCACGTGGGACAAACTACAAAAGGCAGACGGAGAGTCTGTGCTCTTCAAATCTAATTATGAAAAGGCCAGAGCTGAATGCTGCTGCATCTAAAGAGACTCGGGGGGGGTGGGGGGTGTTAAATCACAGTGGCAAACATCACCATCCTGTAACGAAAAGTCCGAAATTAAATAAAGTTATTTCCTTTCTTTATGAAGGGTTTGGTCGTTGGTTCGCTATTCATCCATCTTTGGAGGCTTTTTCGTTTCTCTCGGCTGTTGCACAGAAGCCGCCCACAGACCTGGAGATGGATAGATATATTTTAACATTTTAGGAAATGATCACAGCAAGCGCTGCAGTGCAGGACGGATGAACTGGCTGCTGGTGCCCTTTGTCTCGCTGTGTTATTACATGTGGCCTTTGGAAGGTCTGACCTGTGAGCGGAAATGAGTGCAGCTGATGGCCGAAAATGGCAAACAGATTATATCTGCTGCTGGATGAAAATAGGGATGATTTTCTGTTGGACTGATTAGGTTGCAGCTCATAAGATATAAAGAGGTGGAGAGAACGAGTTCGTCCTACAACTTTGAAAGAACTAAGAAATGTTGCCTTATATTAATATGCATTTTCTGCATTTTTATCCAAATTATTCTCCTGAAAAAAAAAAAAAACAACATTATTTTGCAGAAACTCCTTTTCACAAAACAAACTAACAAAAAAAAAAAAAAAAAAAGAAAGAAATCGCAGTAGCTGCTTTTCTTGGTTTGAGGTTGCAGAATTAATAAAAGATGTCGAGGGAGCAGAAATCGTATCATGAAAACAGAAATTTAAGCTCAAGACCCAAAGGTTCATTTTGCACCAATTGAATCAAATAAACATGACTGAACAACATCTAAGAGCCATCCAGACCTAGTTTAAATCTTTATTTTAATACATCTGGAAGCTTTTAGGAGTATTCAATCAGATTCTGTTTAATATCTTTAGGAGCAGAATTTAAGACTCTGTGGGGAATTAAACCCGAAACTGTGAACGTAATCTTCTCCAGGTTAGAGGGGTCTGCATCTTTTAGGACACTGAACCCTGACTGTTAGCATAAAGTTGGATCACACATGAATGTCAGGCTTCTGACCATATAAAACATGAGGAGTGCTGACTTTGACTAGGCCATTTAAACATAGCGATTTATTTTATGTTAAATCAGGCTGCACTTCACTGCATTTGTTAGCAGATTAGATAAATGGTTTTAATTGCAGCTCAACTGTGAAGAAAATATCTGACCTAAATCATCGATGTTCAGACAATCACTGTTTAGAATCAATTCCTCCACAGATCTGTGTGTGAAGGCTGAGCTTCAGGTCATAATGTCCGTCTGAATGATCCTCATGTCAGGGTCTGACTTACACAACATTTGAGCTCAGAAATCCTCCTGCTCAGCCTTTCATTGTTTCATTGGCAAAACTAAGAGAAGCAAAATAGATGTGAAATGTGGATTATTTTCCCTGTTAAAAGCAAAGTCGCTCCTGGTCACCTTTTTGCCCTCTCCGTTGTCTGCACCAACGTAGGCGGGCTTCCTGCGGACGTAGAAGAGCATGTCGTCCTGCCGAGGTGCCCACTTCTCCATGAAGTACGTGGAGAACATCCAGGTCCAGAAAACGATGCGGTCATCTTTAAAGCAGCCTGGAGATAGAGCAAAGAGGCAACGGAGGGTTAAGATAGACAAACACAAAAAACAGGAGAGACTAATGCTCTCATTTCGGCTTTTATTATCAGCATCATTTTGATATCTTAGGATATTTCAACCCTCCAACAGTGAACGGCCAGGATGCTGCTCTTCATCAATCAAGCTTATTTTTCCTGGATGAGTGACGCTGCAGCGGATGTTGATGTTCCTGCTGCAGAAATAAAACCAGGAAACACCTCAGAGGAAATGAAGCCGCCCCTGCAGAGCGTCCCTCCCTTAATTTAGAAAATCTCTGAATCAGTTACAACACTCTCAGTCGAGGCTTTTATTCTGAAATGGTCGTGTGAATTAATGCTGCAAGGTTGAAGGTGTCAGACGTCACTACAGTGATGTTTGATGCTTCCTCGCTCGTCACCTGATAGAGGGCAGAGGTACTTGTCTCGTTACCTGGCAACAGTTGCTAGGAGTCAGGAGGTTGATCAGATGTTAACGGTGCTTATCACCAAACCTGATCAGATGCAGAAATTTGGGCTTTTATTAAAGAAAATATCAGTGGTTTTGTTGCAAAAGGAAAAAACAAAGATTTTTTTATGCAGCATTTGTGAAAATATATATCAATTGTCTGTATATGTAAAATGTAACTAAATTACACCGAGACAAATAGAGGCGTGTTTGGAAAAGCACCTAGGAAGACAGTGATCAGATGTCTGATCCATTTCTGCCGACTCCAGACGATCCTTGAAGAAGATCCAGAACAGTCAACCAAAGGATGCAGAAAAGCTAAAGTTTTGTGGTAAACATCTTCTGTTCATCGACTTCTAGCTTGTGAGCCAAACTCTGCTTCCTTTGGTCTGGATTAGCAGCTCAGCCTCGGGATTAACCAATTATAACTTGATTAGCAGCTCAGGGGGAGCAAAATCAAACCAGTCGAACGCAGATCCTGATAAAGAAGGCAGCAGAGGTTTTATGTTTTAGATGGAAAAATACATGTTAAGGGGAGGAGCAGAACCGAGCACAGGAGTGTTAACCTCATTATATTTGATCCGTTTGGCTTTGATTAAATAACAGGAACATCTGAGCTTCAGAAGAAGAAGGAGGTCAAGGTCTGGGGAGGAGGATTTCACCCAAACACTCAGAGGTTTAATTAATAAAATGGGGCTGAACATGGGAAAACGGAGAATAAGAGGAATGTGGGACACATTTCAGAAAAGAGAACATAAAAATAATCCCACAACAGGGATTATTTCCTGATTATTATCTTATATCTAGATGATAGAAACAATGATCTCATTAGGTTGTTATATTAAAAGAGAAAACGCCTCGTTTAAAATAAAAGTTGATTTCCAGAGTGAACTGAAGATGTTCACATTTCAAATATAACAGAGCCCTGTGTGTTCAGGCTGCTGCTGCTTAGATGACCTCTGGCCTTCATCCAGACACACTTGGCACCAAAACGAGAGCCTCTCAACAAGAGTTGCTGCTGCACCCAGCAGGAAGAGCCTCCGGAAAGTGAGAAACAGCAGATCAGGAAGGAGGAGCTGTGCCAGCCGGAGGAAATCGTTAACTCAAGGTCCTCCTACAAAGTTCTGCCTCAACTTTTAACTATACAGCAGAGCTGCATCATTCATCATCAAAGCCCGTGTTTAATAGCCCCAAAGCAGGTTAAACTGGTTCTGAGACGAGGCTCTGGACTATAAATGTTAGGATTTAAAATATTTAAAGGCCAGGAAAGACATAAAAGAACCTGAGAGAGAAGATAGAGACCTAAAGAAAGCCTGAAAACAAAAATCTCACAACTCTGCGGTTCTGCACATCTGTTCCTGTTCTTCCAGCATGAGGCAGAGAACGGCTCCACAGTGACTTCAAGAGAGGTCTTACTCTATTTATAGACAATGATCCTGCTTTAAAAATACATCAGCTGGAGGTGAAACTGGGCGCAGCATCAGACGTCCCATGAAAGTGAGCAGAATCACCCAAAGAGCATCACTGCAAGCTAAACACGTCTTTAGCTGCCTTCAGACGTAGTCGGACCTACGCTCTGGGTTAGAAAGGTAAGAAGTGGACGGTGGAGAACTAGACATGGCGCCTCAAAGTTGATCATAGCCGATAGGTTCTGAATTCACCTCAAAGAGCCGATGGAAAACTGAAGAAGAACTGGAAGCACGTATGAATCCGAGTGTCTGCTCCCAGTGGGATGCTTCCATCATGAGACTGTGAAACGTGAATTACAACAGACATCAAATATCACCATTTAAACTTCTTAGTTTCCTAATATACCGTTTTATCTCATGAGCGGATCTGATCGTAAGACGTTTACTGACCAGTAAATCCAGAGCTTCATGTTACAGTTAAACTCCCCCATCAAACCTACAGACATCAGAAACAGTATGGATTCTTCAGACGAAGGAAAATCTGAATCTCCATCACTTGACCTCCCTGACTAAAGCGTGTGACCCATCTGTCGCGCCTCATGTGTTTAGGCTGAGAGGATGAAGTCATGCGACGGTTCCTCAGGGTTGATCTTGTGCTCTCTGTACGTTTCAGATGACATGCTGCTGGCTTGAAGAAACCGATTCAACATGAAGAGGTCACACAGATCAGGGAGCTTTCCATCTCTGTAGATGATTTCCTCCTAATCATCAGTGAAGGAACAGTCAGTTTAGGAGACTAGGGGGGTTAAAAAGGATATTAGACAAGCTATTAAACCAGTCATCATCATCATCATCATCAGCAGCAGCAGCTTGGACTGCTGACATAAAGCTGGATGGATCAAAAGCTTTATGCCATTCACGTAAAATTTGGACTCTTCCAACTGAAGGATGACGGGTTTTCCAGGCCAAATTTCAGTATCTCCGTCTCAATAGCAGCCTCCTGCTCGTAGACAGGATAGACACCTGGTGGTGTGGTCGCCTGCTGCTGTAGCTCATCTGCTCAAAGTTCCATATTCACAGCAATGTTTTCTCCACTGGATCCTGACAAGTTTTCATTTGATATTTTCTGATTCCTGCAGCAAAACTAGATCCTTTCTTTCACCTTAACTCTTTTTCAAATCAAATCTAAGGAAGAATGGAAGAACGGACGGCTGGATCTGAAGATAAAGCCTGATTTTTGCTCCGAAAAGCTGAAGCGTTTTAAAAGGTGCTCCTCCAGAGCTGCAGACCTCTACTGTGGGACCAACTGGATGATGCATCCCAGCAGCTAAACGCAAACAGACTGTAAACAGACAGGAGACTTCCTGCTGGGGTGTCCTTCTGTTGCTGATCCCCGTCGGTCAAATCTGTACCAACATTCATCAGCTGTGTCAGAGACAGAAATTCACTTTCCTGCAAAAAACTCTCCCTGTGCCTTTTGAAATATTCAGCAGGATTTATTACTCGACTCTCAGAGAGAGAGAGAGCCTATTTTTATCAGCACAGAATCAGACCTCGGTAGATGAGCGAGCGTCTGAAGTGATCCATTCCTTCCGTCAGACAACAACAAGCTGATGTCAGTGTATTTATAGCCACCAGCAGCGATATGAGGTAATTAAACCCCGAATCCTGAGGTTTGTCTCTACATTTCAACCAGTTAAAGGATTTGTATTTTGAAGAGACACCTGGAAATAAAAAAAAAAAAAAATACAGCAATTTTAACTTTTTTTTTCTGATAATCATAAGGAAAACTTGCTTCTTCAGTCCCTAAATCTCTACATTCAGATATGACAAAACCATCTCATGTAGAAGAAGATACTCTCTGTCCAGATTGTGGCAAAATAAAAGCATAGTTCTAGCCTCTTTTCCCCAAAAGGAGTTTTAGAACAGGAGATATTAATCAGGTATCTAAACTCTGCATCTAATTATCTCCGAGTTTAGCGTAAGCAAATAAGCAGCCCTAATCAATGGAGCGGAAATTATTTGATACATCATCGCAATGACAGGGCAGAAAAATCTGAAATCTAAATCTTTAGACCTCAATGTTTGGAAGAGATGCTTATTAATGGCTCAGTTTTTGGCCACGCCCCCAGGGCGTAGGAAGAGTGGGCGGAGTCTTTCCAAGGATGCCTCCTTTTCTATATCCTGTGGGTGTGGCAACAAACTGAGCCTTTAATTGGCATCTCTTCCAAACATTTAGGTTTGTTTAGATTAAACCTACAAGATTTACACTGCCTGCCAAAATAAAAGCCACCACCTGGATTTAACTAAGCAAATAGGTACAAGTCTCCTGTTGGATCAGTACTGCAGAGGCGATTATCTTTCAGCTGGAAACAAGTTATTGAACCCCAGCTGATGCAATGAGTAACTCCTCATTTCTTAAACAACCACGGCAAAAGACACATCCTGTGGTCGTGGAAAAGACATTAGTCTGTTTAAGAAGGGTTGAATCATTGGCATGCATCAAGCAGAGAAAACATCTAAGGAGATGCAGAAACTACTAGAATTGGGTTAAAACTGTCCAACGCATTAAAAACTGGAAGGATGGTGGGGAACCATCGTCTTCCAGGAAGATAATCCTGAATGATCGTGATCGGCGATTACTGAAACGTTTGGTCAAATCAAATCGAAGAAAAACAACAGCAGAACTAAGGAGTGTGTTTAATTGTGAACAAAAGCATTTCTACAAACACAATGCGAAGGGAACTCAAGGGGTTGGGATTGAACAGCTGTGTAGCTGTAAGAAAACCTCTAATCAGTGAGGCT
>JAUZNJ010002045.1:0-18692 GCA_034780135.1 Jordanella pulchra | reverse complement strand
TCCTCAGATGAGCTGATCGCCCTCAGGTGTGCAGAGGGCTCCAGCCCAGGAGACCCACGGCGCACTCTGCTGGAAGACAGATGGAGCGGCAGGCTCCGGATCCCAACAGCAAGTTTGCAATTATTTAGCTGTTTATTTTATGTCTTACCTGTTTTGGTCAAACAATGAAACAAATGAACATCTATCAAAGAGACTAGCATCAATAGACATGTTTTCCTTTTTAAGGTCAAAATGAATGTATGTACAGCCTGGTTTACACATTACTTCTGTTCATTTAGCACTAAATGAAGCTCTGCAGTGGATGCAAACATTATTAAATGTGCCTCTTTTTCAAACAGACCTCTCGACCTGAACTGTCAGTCATATTGAACAAAGTGTTAAAGGGACACCTTCTCCATTTATGCTCCTGTTGCGCTGACTTGATTAGCAATGCAAAAGTGGAATTACCATTCTCTGACCTTCTCAGGGGCCGAGCAATCTGCTTTGCATGTTTTATCCCAATCAAAGTGAAGGCAAGTGATCTGGTTCAGTTCAAGCTTTGTCTGTTTTTCTGATTGGAATATCTATATGAGGAGCGGAGTGGTTTAATTATATTACATGTTGTCAAAATATTATATATTAAAGGAAGAATAAGGATGGAACAGGTCACCAGGAGGTTAAAACTGTCATGGTGGAATATTTGTTTTTATACCAAAGTGAAGCTGTTAGCAAACGACCATTCAGGTGTAGCGATTCAAATTGTTCATGACGATTATTATTGAGGAAGAGTAGCTGTTAAAAGCTGTTAACAGATGACCCGGTATAGACTGATATACTAAGAGCAGATTCTGTTAGATTATTAATGTTTGGAGATTAAATAAAACCAAGAATCTGTGCAGTTGGACAGTTTTACTTGGAAAGGCTTCTTGTTTTGAGAATATATCATGATTTAAGAAGTCTTACCAAGTGCAAATGTTCTACTGCAGTAGCAGATTATTGCACTATTTTGAGTAAAGGATTAATAATCAAACTGAATTTACTCTTGCTTTTTATACCAAACTCAAACAAGATCAAACGCGTTTTGGGCTAAGATTGTAAGTTTGATTTAGTAATTTATCTACTGGAAGGTCCCGACACAGAAAGAAAAATAAAGAGACCCTGAAAATAAGATAAACCCCTTTAACCTGTCTAAAGGGTAGTAATGAAATACGTCTCCAGAACCATTAGACACACGTCTCCGAATTTTATGATCTGAGAAAAAAACTGCAGAAATTGATCTAAAAATATGTAGAAATGTCTTGAACTAGTTGTATTTCCCCATCATCTTAGCAAATACGTAAAACAGTTTTGGCTACTCTATAAAATAACTAGCAGTTGAAATAAGATAATGGGGATGAATTTCTTGTTTAAGTACAAAAATCTTGTTCCATGGTAAAATCATTTTGTGAACCATAGCAAATCTAGTGGAAATATATAAAGTTCAAGAAAACTTTACTTACTCTTTAAAACTTAAAGTTCACTTTTCACCATTTTGCCCTCCAGAGTTTGGTACAGACAATAACATATTTAGGGTGGTACTCATCAACTTTTATTTTTATTTAAAACCCTGAATAGGATGAAAAAAAGTCATCTCTCTGGTGAATGCTGTATGTTGCAAGCAGAGACCCTCTGGTTCTGAGAAGGAAGATCTGAAAGCACACGTGGGCCGTGATCTGTACTGATTGAAGTACCAAGTGATCTGAAGCGGTGGGGTTGGTGCGGAAGTCTGCTCTGAAACAGGCTGAAGACACATTTGAGGAAATGCATTTTGTCATTTAATAACATACATAACATGTTTGTCACAATCTGTTTTTTACTGTTTTTTTAAGGTTGGAACTTTTGAGCATAATAATCTGTTTAGGTTCTGTTTTTTGCTCCATTTGAAGCAAGCTCAGATTCTGCACCCCCCCCCCCCACGCTGCTGTTACTCATACAGGTAATCAAACTCAGAACTGAGTCTAATCAGAGCTGCTCTTTGTTTCACTGATAACTTCTATCTGCACCTCTGCAAGCAGTATGTTTGCAGTTCAACAAAAAATCTGCTTTTGCTTCTCCTGAAGTTTTGCAATATTCTATTCTTCACTTCACTTCGCTTATATATTACCTTAAATGCCCAAACATATGGTCATGTCTACCATACCTCCAGCAACAGTGTAAAAACGTATGGAAACGTTTTAAAGGGAGGAAGTTAAATCTTTTTTTATTTATTTTTTACATCTAAAAGACACTTCCTGGGAAACTTTGTATTTTTAGATCTAGGTTCCCAACATACTCATACTCATGCTGTTGTTTATTTTTTAACTGGCAGATGCTTTTAGTAGATGTTTGGTCTGATGCGCATACAAACTTAGAAGTGATTTCATGTTTTTCTTTTACTGTTTTGTTTTCAGACAATTAAAAAAGATCATTTACTTTTGGGGATATTTTATAAAAAACATTCATTTCACTGCTTTTCCAGTAACATGGGCAATACTCTCCTGGAAATGCACCGTATTTTACTTGAGAAATGCAGCTCTTCTTTGGTTTTAATTAAGCAGAACATGTTTTTAATTTAGTAACTAAAATATCTGTTTTCCTTTTTAATTCTTCAAATATGTTTATGGCTTTTGTTTTCGTTTTCCTTGTTTCTCAAAACATAAAAATAACTTTATGAAATGTTTAAGTTTTAAGAATAATGATTAGTTTTTCCCAGGATTATAAGGCTGCAGGAAGGTAAATTAGCTGTCATAAAACCATTCTCTTGCAGAAAGGAATTTTAGACTCCCAAATTATTAAATTTGACAAGTTGATGAATATTTGTTTAATTCTGTAACTCCCATTTTCAAATATTGACTATTAAGAGCATCTAAAGATGGAAATTTCCTCATCATTATGTTTAAAGAATAAAATCAGGGGCCATTAGCAAGACGAGAAACCTCAGCGTGACATTTGGAGCCTCTCCAAGCTGCAGGGACACAGAGGGCTCGCCCAAAGAGAAATATGATGAAGGCAGAAATGAAAGGAAATGAAGACGCGGCGTGGCAAAGGTGGCAGCCTGAAAAGAAAGCACTTCTCTAATCAGAGTGGCAACTGGTTTCTGTCAGAGTCGATAAAAGGAACATGGCAAACGGCTTTTACTTTTCCATTTAGCTGAGCAAAGTGATAAGCACTCAGCATCAGCGGCTGCCACACCTGAAAACACTCACACACAGAAAGGAGCTTTAATTTCACTTCTGCTGAGAAGAGTTGAGATCTTAAACATCCACCCATAGTGGAAACAGATGACACCCTAAAGGGTAATTATGTTTTGTACACTTTACCTGAAGCACCTGTGAAATCTGCCTCTGTTCCACAGATCTCTGCTTTACTCAGCCTTTATGGTTGCCGTGTTGGATAGTCTAACGGCAGTGAGTAACCAAAACAAGACCCCTCTTTGTATTCATTTATAAAGGTCAGTTCTGCTGCTGTGGTCAAGGAAATGTCTTACAGTGATTATAGATAAAGAGTTCATACAACTTTTAAAATCTTAACTCAAACGACATATTTTTAGGAAGTATTTGATGCCACTAAATTAATGTTTTTTTGTCAGAATGAAAAGGTTTATAGAAACCAAGAGTTTGGACTCGCATGGATTAGTAAAATAAGAAAAATGATGGATAAAGTTAAAAGACGTTGGTCTAGAAAGGACAAAAAGAAAAAGAAAAAAACCTTAAAGCCTGCAAGGCCACAAAGGAACTACACTTTTAAATGAAAAATGTGAGAAAGAAATAAATGAATGTCGAGGTAACTGTGAGTCATACAGCAACACAATCACTCTGGACAGACAAAATGTTGGCCTTTAAAAGAAATATAGCATTAATATTTCAGAAGAAATCAAGCCATAAAATCATTTTGGTTTGCCTCAGTGCAGAGAGTCAGTTTTGTTAAAGTCTGGACTTTTACGTGTTAGAACAAAATCCAAAAGGTTAAAACCTTCATTGAATAAGTAGTTTATTCAGAAAATTACACTTAGTCTATATTTATAAAACGTATTTATAAATATATTTATATGAGGAAAAATAAAGCAAAATATAAAAAATAGATAAAAAATGTTGTGTGTGAAAAAAATCAAGGGTACCATCAGGATGAGCAAAGGTCTTCAATGTTGGGGTCGCCTCCCCCTACTGGGTCACAGAGGTACTGGCATATTAATCCTTTCAAAACTAATCTGAAGAAATCACCAGGTAATTAGTAAAAAATCCTAATATGGCCTAGTTAAAGTATTTACTTGCTCTGTTTTCTCGGGGGTTACTCCTATATGTTAAATGTGATGCATGTCTACGGTTTAGTGTTCATTTATTCTTTTATAATAAGAACAAACTCCAAGAAGAACAGTCTTTACTTTGGTTGGGACTAGTGGGGATCCTTGAATAAAATAAAATAAAAAAATAAAAACTAGAAAAACACTCAGGGAGTCTAGACCTCCACCAAACAGCAGATTTTGTCCCATATTGTGACTTACACCTATAGCTAAAATTCCCACATGATCTGTATCATTAAGAAATTTGAATGAATTGTTCCCTGGCATGAGGAGCACCTTTGGTAACAATTTCCTTCAAATATTTTCCTAAGTTTATAAATAAGGCACAGTGTGTGTCTGCAGCCTCTGGTGTTTGTTCTGCTCTCACCTAATTCATTCACTGCTTTCTTGTTTGATCAGAAGACCGAGACTTTGAGCGAGGCATGGCTCATCTTTCCTGTGTTTTTGTTTTCAGTAAAACACTTCCGGACTTGTTTGAGTCCGATGCTGAAGCTGTCGACAGTCACTGCTGCCACCCTCTGGGTTAAAGAACCCTTTAAAAAATTCCTGCATCTGGATTATGATGTGGATCGTCACCAAAATGTATGTGAATGTTCCTTGGACTCAGAGACACCTTTGGTAAAAATTTCATCAAAATCTGTTCATAACTTTTCAAGTTATCCTGTAGACAGAAAGACAAACAGACCGAGATACACACACAAACTCGAAGACCGAAAAAGTCAATGAAAAAATTAACCTCTTTGACTCAGGTAATATATCGAAGTAGAAAGAATACAGCAGAATATTAAACTTCTGCTGTGAGTTTTTGAGGATAATATCTTCCAATATAGTTAGCCTAGATTGCTTTGACAGCTTTGTGTATCTCGGCCAGTAGATGCTGCACAATATTTCCATCTTTCTAAATCTGTCATCAAACCCTTCCATTCTTTGACCACAATCTCTGAAAATGTTTTATCCTTCCCTTTTTTTATGAACCGCTGAGTAGTCGATTTATTCTGTTCAGATCTTGAAGATCTTCCCTTTCAGTTCTAAGATGCAAATACAGGAGCATCTCCTATATATTTTACACACAGTGGCACATCCAAAGTGATTTCCGTAAGTCTCTATAATAAACTCTTACTGCTAATACAAAATCAAAAGTTTCTGAAAATATACGATTATCACAGAATAATCAGTATTGAGTTGAAATAAAAAGCATGTCCATGTGTTGTTCAGTTTAAGACGTCTGGGCTCCTTTTACACTAGTAACCATAGTAATGCATTGGTGAGATTATTTCTGCAATCTATCAATGTTTTGACCCTGCCAAACTCCCAACTGAGATGAAAGAAGCTTTGATCCAGATCATCATAAATAAAATGTATCTGAAACTCTGAAAACAGCTCAGTGCTATAAAATAGAATAAAAAATGCTCTGATGTACCTCGTGCATATTTCTTTTATTCAATAATAAGATACAGATTTACCTTCAATGTATTCATTACCACAGCAAAATTTCTCAAGTGATTTTTAAGGGTAGAATTGGGCTTTTACTGTATTTGAGGCTCATATTCAAGCTGTTTTTTTACAAATTCTGCACAATAGATATGGAAATGTAAAGGATTTAAGCATTTAGAGAAAAAATAAACAAACAGCCATAGTTAAATCCAATGCTTCAATGCACACAGGGATCCTTTTTCTGTGGTTATTGTTATCCTCTAAAATCCATTCCAGCGAGAAGATGAAGGAATGAAGGCAAACAACAATATACTCTGTTATTTCTTATTTGTTGATATTCTTTTGTGGGGCAGAAAATGTGATAAACTTTAGTACATTTTTCAGTCCTTGGGTTTTGTTGTTTTATTGTTTGGGTGTTCTACATGAATAAACAGGGAGTGAGTCTTTTTCTTCCAGAAAGAAAGAAAAACCTCTTTGGATTAAATCAGATCTGCTTTGTTTTCCCCTCCGAAACAAAGACAACATGAAGCATCTTTTTCTAGTTTAAAGGATCTTTAAAAGGATGATACCAAACAGATATCAGGACTGGATATGGAAGGATAAGGCTAACTCCAGGCTGATGGGCGTCTCCGGACTGAATAGTTAACATTTGTGGACTATTTTTTTCCATATCTTTAAAATGATATATTAATTACCTGCTGCAATTGGCTGAAACACCTGTCACAATTATACCAGAACTCTGTAAATGTCTACAGATAACTTGGAACTAAGGTAGAACCTGCTAGAGAGACTTGTTCTAAAATATTGACATATGTGTGGGGTTATGTAAATACTTGTGTCATGCATTGATAAGAGAAGATCTTTGAGAGTTTAAAGACAGTTTTTCTCTCCTCATTTTACTGGTTAAGTGGCCAGACTCCAATGTGTTGCACTCTTTTCTCACTTCCTCTTTCACCTGTGCCGACTGACGCAGGCCGTCACCTGGGAGCAACCAGCAAATGAGTTAAGAGTGTATTTTTTGTCCAGAGTTTAGCACAAGAATCGACTAGTTTCTTTCTTACAAAAAAAACAAAACAAAAAGAGACAGAGAGCAGATAATAGACAAAGGATGGTTGCCAAAATTAGTCTCCAGTGGGAGACAAACACATCCTCCACACTGGTAACAAGGAAACTAGCTCAGTCAAACACAGCCTTCGGGTTTCACAGATGGCTATGCATGAGACTTGTTACCAGCTTGATTTTGTGTATATTATGTTTTTGCTTTTATTGATTGGATTTATGGAACTGTCAACTCTAAACAAACTTTTGTAGGGCCACAACTAAAATCATTCTGTGTCTCAGTGTAATACAGGAGCTACAGAGAACAGGAAAGGACTTAACATGGGTGGTGAGAACAGCACAGGGAATTATGGGATATCATCTACCTGATCTGGGGTCGGTTTATGCTGAGTGAGTCCAGAAAAGGATCCGACACATTTCTACACAACCCACCCATTAGCAAAGAGCTGTTTGACCCTTTCCAATCTGGAAGATTCAGGACTAATGCATCAAAACAAATAGACTGAGGAACGGTTTCCCAAAACTGTGAAGGATCCAAAAGAATGTTAGCATGGCTTTGCACAAACAAGATGTTTAAATCTGACTCTCCTGTCAGTTTCTGTTGTATTTCATAAGCTAGACTGTGTTGAGAGCTAAAAGTTTTTTGCTTATTCTTGCAACCCTTAACTATTTTGTGTAATATAAATTCAGTGGTTTTTTTGTATATATCAGTCGCAGAGAATGAGCTGGCCGTATTTTTAGTGTACTAAAGGTTTGTATTTTTCCTGATTAAGGCTTTTTTTCTCTTAAAGGGACAGTATGTATGATTTACCACAACGCGATGGTGCACTAAATGAAATAAAAATGAGGTGCCTTCCCTTTTAGCATGTGAGACCTATTAAGGAAGCTACGACATCTACAAACTGCAGCTAATGACTGTTACATCTGAGCTGATCTGATGTAGGCTAACAAATTAGTTAATTAACAAAATTTTTAACGGGAAGCAAAATTATTCAAATACAGGACCGGTCGGGTGTATCCTCCATAGCGTAAAATAAACCCAAATTTCATATCACCAAGGCCACATAATATTGTGTAGAAACGTCAAAGTTGGTTAATTTGTTCATCAAAGCCTGATGATTCCTAGAGTCCAAAATTACTTTAGTATCTGTTATACTTTTGAATAAGAATATGCATTTATAAGTGTGTATCCAAAGATAACAAACGGTTCAGCTAAGATTGATTGAGAAACCAGTTCTGTTCAGCTTAAACTAGAACTTTACTCTTTTATAACTTACTTACAACTACATCGACGACTGAGGCCTCTGTACGTTTGTGTGATTGACCACTACACCAATACCTGAACTTTACTATTTTTATTCTCATCAAAATAAATTCAAACATTTCCTACATGTATTTGCTTCTTATCACTGCTTAAACTGGGCTATTTTCCCTGTACGCAGGAGTAGCTTTCATATTATCTCAGCCTTTGTTACTAATTTGCAGAAAGACTGTAAAGTCATCCAAAGACTGAAGCAGCCTTGAAGCCCATTAAACAACTAAAGGGCACAGTGAGGGGATCTCATTAGGAGGAACCTTTCTATTTTACCTTAACCCTCATGTCGTCCTTCAAATCTGACTCATCTGGGTGTTTGAGCAACAATTTCAGAAATGGATGGAAAACGAAAAGTCAAGAAGCCTTTCCGTACTATGGGCATGATGCTTGAGATAACGTATGTGAGGGAAACGTTAGCTAATAATAGATAAGCACTCTGTGTCAGCCATTATAGCTCACGACAATGTATGGTTTTATTCTAGTTAAACCACAGCAGCATCTCCTGCAGTAATGAGCATAAGGAGACAGACTGGATGTGCCAGCGCTGTTAGGAACTTCTAAATGAAGCTGCAGTTCTAAATGCTTTTCCAGTGTGAACCATGTGTCGGCCAATAAAAGTCATGTCAGAAGCGCCTGTGAGGCATGCAGGGAAGATGTGGGCAGTGTTTTTGACCTTTCAGACGCGGTAGGGGGTCTTTTCCAGAGGTGCTTCCTTGCTCCAGCTCTACAGATCGGCGGTGAAGTAAATGATAAATTAAAAAGCAATAACTGCTCCAACATACCCTGGGGGAGGTATTCTACACTACACCTACATCATGTTTCTTTCTTTTACCTGTTTGCTCATTAAGCGCACCCCCTTTTCTTTCTATTTTTTTTTTCCATATAGGAGACGATGTTCATATCTCCCCTAATATACTATAGCTATGAGACGATCCACCAGCAGCCACTTGTTTGTGTTGGAATGTGCTGGACAGACAGAGTCTTGTCTTTTAACAGTTTTAACACAAAACCTTTGGGCATTTTTATTTCCATTTAATCTGCACACATTTTCTTTTGCAAAAATAATCCTTGATCTCTTTTGCTAAAATAGTTTAAAAGATTAAAAATAGCAATTTTCCTCTTTTTTTGTATTTAAACCTAATTCAAACAGCAGTTTTCAACTGTTGTCTGTTGATTTTGTATGGGGCTCTGACTGAAATTCATTTCTCCTGTGATTCTCGCGGGAGGCGGCTCTGTTGCTGCGGCAGAGTCAGGTTAGAGTCACTGAGCTCATCAAGCAGATGAGCTGTGATTCACATTCTTCTCAAATCCACAGATGAAAACCACTGATGCAACAGATCAGTAGATTGTTAAACCGAAATGTGCCAAAGTACCCCCCTCTTTTTTTCTACCACTTTATTATCACTTCTCTAATGCTTTCACAAAGGAGCCGCTGTCTGCTGTGAAGGATTTCTCTCTCCCCTAAAGCAACAAAGGAGGCCCTGACTGTCATAGAAATGACCATGACAACAGGGGTGATGAGCCCATCTGTTGCTATAACAGTGCATTTGTGTCGCCGTGTTCTTGTAGCCATAAAGGATGAAGCTTCTTTCCACATTTGCACTCCGTCCTTAATTTCCTCTGCTGTGAAAAGAGAAAAACAGAATGTCTCCTTATTTTAGGAAATAAATCGAAATTAGCAACAGCCTGCAGGAGAGAGGCATTTTTTGCACTTTCCTTTTACATTCGTCCTAATATTGATTCAATGTTTAAGCACCTATACACTGACCTGGATTGGCCACAATTGGTCAAGAAAGTTTTCACATTTCCAAAATAAATCCCTTGGTTTATTAGACATGAAAGTTACACAATGAAAAATTAACTATTCTTTAAAGTGACTTTTCTTTCTAAAGTAAGACTGGGAAATAAAGCAATAACCATATGTATCATGTAAACATAAAAATGGACAGATACACCTGCTGGATATTAAAACTTTGTCTCAATCACGCATAAGCCGATTCTTTAGTGAATTTCAAAGCCAAGACTTTCCGTTTAACCTGAGAATTGTTGAACATTTCTTACTGTGTCACTTTAATCATGTAAATGGAGGAAGATAAAGTAATATCTACCTAAATAAATTGGCCCTTTAAACCAGCATTACATCAATTAGATTGATGTTAAAATAACCGGTATCGGCATGAACACCTAATCCGTATTGATACTGGATATGTCCAAAAGAATGTAGCATAACCTAGCTGAGCTCCAATCAGGAACTGCGGCAGAGGAAAGGTTTTAAAGTCCATCCGAATAGTAAAAACTGGTGAAGACACAAAGTGCTTCAGTGCTCAACAAGACCTGTTGGAGAAGAAATATATTCTCATTTGAATAGCTTTTATAGACATTGAATTTTATGTGTAATTATGAATTGTATTTCTATATTTTAATTTAAATCCACCTTTAAAGAATTTGCCTGTAAAAAAATGCTTGCAAAAATTTTAACTGGAGAAATTCTACAATAAATAGAATTAGCTGCAAATGTGTTGACTTTTAAAATGACTTAATCCACCAGAACCAAAGTGTGTCCAGCAACCATTAGCCAATCAAATACCTTCTTTGATCACACCAGTACTTTAGGCAGAAATGGGTTTCTTAACAGTTCGCTCTCATCAGTCAAACATTTTACACATTTTGTTTCCACCAAACAATTTGTCATTTTTCAGTTGGAGTGGTTAAGGACGCCATGGACATGAAGTTTTTTATCACTCTGTGAAGTCTTGGGAGCCAAGCTAACTGTTTAGAAACCCATCTATGTTCAAAGCACTGGTGTATCACATGATTTAATTAGCACTTGATCTTTAGATCACATTAGATCTTTTCCTTTGAAATTTGCAAGAGAATTTAATGTTTTCTTTTTTTAATAGGCAAAGTTTTGGGGTTTGAAATTTCTGCAGGTACATTTTTGCAGCCAATTTTGTTTGGGTAAACTCTGATTTAATTTAAAGTGGAAAAAATGCATAGGATAAAAATCTAGTGTTATCAATGTTTAAAAAAGGTCTGATTTCAATAAGACTACATTTTTTCCATAAGGAAGGAACTAGGAAGAGGAATCAGGATGCTTTCCTTTCTAGCTCAGTTAGCACAGGGATTTGCTGGGGTTCATATCCACCACTAAGGAGCTATACTGTGGCCCAAAAGCTGTATTCGCACAACCCTTTAATTTACCAGTTTTGATGTTTCTGGATGATAATGCCTCCCTAAAAAAACAAAATCAGAAATTTTCCTGTATCATGATGTTGACAAAAAGAAAAAAATATGTGGATAAGGGACCCTCAGGAAAACATATCGACTCTCTGTGGCAGCAGGTATCTCCAGAGAAACCTCTTTTGGCTGTATGAGATTTAATAGACTTTAATGGACTTGCAGTGGTTTTTATATTTTAAAACCACTGCAAGTCTGTAAAGAAACTTGTTTCTGTTTCTTTCTTTAAAACGCTTCTAATTTAATAAAGAAATGAATCAGACGTTTTTAAGAGAAAGATTTCAAACTGTAGCAGGATTAGAGAAACAATAACAACAACAAAACAAAAGCTAAAATAACTTTTAAAAAATAAGTATGCTTTACAAGACTGAAAGATTTCTGGTAAATATCAGATAAACCACCATTAAAACTGTGGGAAAAAATAGGAATCATGTCAAACATCATGAAGTCAGTTGTTGCCATGGGGTTCAGTTAATAACAAAGATGTTATTTTACAGAAGGGTTGGTTTTATTCTGAAAGGATTTTCCAGCTAATGATTTAGAAACTTCAGTAGAGTGCTTCTTATCTGCTCCTAAATCGATACTTTTTTAAGTGAAGATTTTGGATGAATGCCTGCCATTTTCCACACTTCATGAACGCACTATAACTCTCGTCAGAAAAGCCTCTTTACTCGAACGATGCATTTGATTCAAGTCTTGTTTGGTGTAATTACTGCCTGGATTGGTGTCAGCTCAGTAGGCCTGAATTCATAACCAGGTTCCCACTGCTAAACCCCAAACCCCCCACCTGAAAATCATAAATAAATTGACTTTCAAATAATCTATGAATCCAGAACCAGACCCACATTTCTCTCAAAGCCTCCTAATTTTCTGTTGTCACTTTTAATATCTGCTGTTTTAATGATGGATGGTCTCGATTGGGGTGGAATAGGCTTAACTAAAAATGTGTCATGTTTTTCGCTGACTCCCCCGAAGCAACAGTGTAATTTGATCCCCTGTGGATGAATGAATAAAAACATAATATTCAGGACCAAATGATGCTGTTGACATGGTTGCACTGAAATTTAATTAAAAGCAATAATTAGACCGGCTGAGAATAAAACTGGGGTGAAATGATGCCTTTGTGTTTGGATTAAACCCTCGCAGGGATGTTTTTCAACTATTAGAAATGAAAAATAGGTAAAGAATAAAAGTTGGAGCAATATCTGTCACTAAAAATGTCAAGAAGGATCTCACAGGACGGTCAGTTTAGATGTTTGTGCAGATGTATCAGGTTATTATTGGTACTGGTCAAAACTACAATATTGGAAATTTAAAAAGTTGTATTAAGACATTTCTAAAATTCAATTTCAATTTTTATTATATTCAATGTTAATTTTCATGTTAAAAGTTTGTTTAATTTTATTTTTTAACAAATACACCAACTATTTATCATGGCTGCTACTTCAAATTCAGAGCTAAAAAACACTTTACTGATCATTTTTTCTTTCAAGGTTTCTGACTTACGAGCCACAGATACAGTAACTAAATAAAAGATATCTGTGAAATTGCAGCAAGTATAAAGAAAAAGCTCCAGTGTAACATAGAAGTCTTTTCTGAATGGACCTGTGTGTTGCAGCCCTGCTCCTGTCCACGTAGAACACAGCAGGTTGTCTTTATATAAAGAATACAGCCGGTCTCACAAAGTTGCAAGGTTAAGAAAATGTACTCAAGCAAAGATAACACTTCTTCTTCTTAACTTATCAAGAGCACCCATGCATCACTTCTTAAGGGCCTGAAAGTACCATAAGTATGGTCGAAGACTTGAACAAGGCATTTTACATAGAGGAGAAAAAAACCAACATCTTATGAGGAACGCTCTAAATACTTCTGATGAAATAATTCAAAGTGAGAGTGTGAGAAACAGATGGAGAAGCAGGAAAGGGAACTTTGACACATTATATTTAGATTAAATCAGACAGATCCTGGATTATGCACCACTGCTCGGGTTTTACACAAATTGAACTATAACTATGCAGAAGTTGTGTGATTTAGAAAAAAAAGTAGGCAACAAAAAGTTTTCCAGTACATTGGATACAAAGAAATCAACCAGAACCAAAGCAGATGGATAAAGTTGTGAAAGGGTTAAGCAGGGTTAGGTTATAATATCCCAAGCTCTGTTCAGTCCATCACCTAAACACAGAGAGAGGATGGACCAGCTGCAGACCTACATGACCACAGTCCACGCCCAGTGAAAGCGCTTTTCTTCATAGAGAGTGTTTTCACAGGATGTGGAAAAAAAACACACATGGGGAGTGAATATTTGATAGATTCAGACAATTTGTTCCTCATGCGAGACTTATGAGACAGCTATTATTCAGAGGTGAAATTGTGTCTTAAAACTCCTTCTTAAACACATCACACCCACACAAAACTATGGTGGTGGCAGAATAATGCTGTGGGCTTGCTTTATTTTTTTTGCTTCAGCACACTTAATGTGAAAACAGTGATGGAGACACGTAAAAGGCAACACTGAAAAAAAGAATGGTTAGAGGCTGGGAGAGTTTCTGTAGGTTGGGGTGGAGGCTCACCTTCCAGCTGCACCCCCCCAGTGTTGGGTCCTGGTCAGACGGTGAAAGCGACAACCATCCAGATGCAGCTCCTGGAGGAGCCAGTGATACTCTCCATATCCTTTTCATCTCTGGAGAATCTGGTAAACTTAGAGAAGTTAATGCTGGTGGCTTTGTTTGGCTTTCCAAAGTAAAACACTGCGACTTGATCTTTAAATTCACTTCTGCGCTGTTGAGGTGGAACCACCACCACCTGCTGAAGAAAGAAATGTGTTATATTTGTGCGAGCCACTTTAAAAATTACAGCTTTGTGGACTGAAGGGAGTTTGACAGTGGACTAATAGCAATATTATGACTTAAAGACAACTGTCATCTGCCCAGGTAAGCTTCATATGTTTATATCATATTAAAATTGTTGTGTGTGCATGAGAGGATGAGCAGAATATATCTTACCAAGCTGAACATCCTCTAAGAGTGTCTGTGCTGCTCCAGTTCTTCAGAAAACGTACAAAGGTTTCATTTTATCCAATGCCATTAGCCAACACCAATATTGTATCAACAAAATGTATATTTTAAAAACAAACTACGACACTCCAAAGAGTGCTTGTAAACAGCATGTAGCATTGTTGTGATGATCATAAAAGTCAGCGTATTGGCATAAATTTAGTAGTATTTTGACAACTTTGGCATAACCAGGGTCTGTGGTGAAATTCAATGGACAGAGGCCTGGGGAGGGAGACCAGATGTCAGTTAAACCAGCGTAGTGGCCTGAATTTCAGCGTAGGACGGACTAATGTGAAGTAGCGGTCCGCCACGCTGAAATACTCAGGTAAGAACCCACACATGAATTTAAACTCAAAATGGAGACTGGTAGGAAAGAGCAGAACATCAAGTTGGAGAGAATAAAATAAAATGCAGGCAGGAGAGGGAAACAATGGCTGAAGCAAGCATGGACAGAGAGTATGGGGGAGGAAAGAGAAATTCAAGCTTTAACAAGAGGGAAGCAGGTAGGACTTAAATTCAATTCCGTTTATTTCTACAGCGCCAAATCAAAACATATGTCATCTCAATGCACTTCACAAAGACAATTCATTCAAATCACAGTAAGATTAGTTAAAAGTTTTCTATCTAATGAAAACCAGCTGATTGTATCGAATGGAAGGAGGGTAGGAAGAAAAAGTTAACTGGGTAGGAAACACGTGAACAATGTTAAGCTTCATCATATGAAGACAGAGAACAAAAACAAATACCTTAATGGATCTAAACAGATACAAGGACAGCATCTAAATAAAGCAATACTCTCACAGGAAATAAATAGAACGTCAAAATAAATAAGAAAACTAATCCTGCCTGAAAATCTCCAAAGAAAAATAAAAACTTTATATATTATTATATACAGAATAAATATAGCAGGAAAGCAAGAGTCTTCATCTGGCTTTGAGTCCAGAAGAAAAACTTTCAGGAAGCTCTGCACCCAGTAGAGAAATAAATACAATCAACAGTTCCAAATAAAATATACCAACTTTCCACTTTTCAGTGAGAACACAATCACTTGTCTGAGTGCTTGAATTCCAAAATACAAAGCGAGTGATTGAAGCTTAGCATAGACTCGCTTGCAGACAGCTCTGATTGTAACCTATCATTTTGAAAGACTGTTGATTTAAACGACTGTAAAGCTTTTTATATCAAAACCCCAAAACAAATAGTTTTTAAATCTAATACGGAATATATGATTAGATTCCTCCTCGTTCTCTGATGCATGTTTCCCACGCAGATACGGAAAATAAATGGAGGAATAATGAAATTAGAAGTGGCACTGGTGGGTGGGGCGGCATATAGGGGAATGCTGCAGCACCTGTGAAGCAGCCAGGCTGATCAGAGCATCACACCAAAGCCTTTCCTCCCTTTTGGTAACACCTCCTACTTGACTGCATGCAGCAGAGCTGTTACCTAGATACAAGCCGGAGACTGAGCGACCTGCGCCCGTGAGCCGATGAGCATCAGTTAGTTCGGCAGCAGACGGAGGAGCGCAGCGGGCGGCCCGGTTTTTTCCCGCAGGATGGGAATGAAACGCGTCCAGGCTGCGAGCAGGAGTGCGGCTGCTTCTCTCGCGTTGTTTCACCGCTAAAAGCCCACAGACAGGCTGCGCTCAGGAAGACCTCGGCGTGGAAATAGTCGACTTAAAGGTAAGTTGGAGTTGAAGTTGGCTGATCCTGGGGATCCCAGTGGATCCCGCTGCGGCTCGTCTCTCATCGCACCTTGTTTTCACTCACTTCACTCATCTTGTTGGATTAACGTCAACAGACAGATTTTAAAACTTGAAAAAGAAGAAGTCATTTAAAGTTTAAAGAATTTGAAAGATTTTATTTTTATTGGATTATATTAGTGAATATATAGAGCAAACTCAGAAACCTTTAAATATATCAAAAACCTCCAAAACAAATGGTCACAAATTCACTGATATTTCATTGAATTTAAAAAAAAAATTTTTTATGTGACATTATTTGTGTTCTCTTCTCTTCAACATTGTTTAAACGTTGGCTATCATGTTTTTTTGGCAAATACTGATACACCTCAGTATTAGATATTATATAAAAAATACATTTGTTACTTAAAATTATGCATTTATTAAACACTGATATCTTCCAAGTGGTAATTTGTGATCATTTTGAGAATACACCTACCGCTTACAGTTAGTGTAAAAAATCCAAACCAGTTTCCAAGATACTCAAATGAAACATGAATAATTAGCATGAAAACACAGGAATATTATATCATGGGGTAAAAAAAACAATCACTATAAGATGGCTGGTTTGCTGGTGTCCGGAAGATGGTGGTTAACTGAAGGGTATGCTATAGAAATTAAATTGATTCATGTATCCAAGCACCCTGATGAAAAGCTGAGTGAAAGGAAAAAGTCTGGTTTACAAAAACAGTTGTTTAGGAAACAGGGATTGCTGTAGCCTTAAAAAGATTGTTTAGAGAAGTTATTTTAAAGATTAGGAGGAGATTCATGGAGTCATGGATTGGAGTTTGATTTAGAGCTTCTATCACACACACAGATATGTCCAGGACATGGGCTACAACTGGCACACTCCTGGGCTTAATAACTCCTAAACAAGAAATTACATCAGAAGCATCCTTCCATTGCTAAAGAGAAAATGCAGGATTTATTCCCCAAAGTTCTCCTTTCAGATGAAAGTATGTCTTGCATTTTCTTTGGAGATGTAAATCTCTCAGTGGCTGGAGGACAAACAGGCTAGAGTGAAGTTCCTTCTCTGAGCGATGATACGCAAAGCCATGTCTCCAATAGATGGTTTCCGTTTATCTGAGTGGAACAACTTGGATGTTCTTCTAGACCCCTTATGAAAATAACATCCGTTTAACCCCATTTTGGAACATTAACTTCTTTGGGAAATGGCTGCAATTCCTCCTTTTGGCTGGAACTTTTCCAAAGATCTGAGTATTTTTCAACAGAAACTTACGATGATTGTGAAATCCAAAATCATTCCATGTTTATAATTCTTGACTCTGACTGCAAACTTGTATTTTCCCAATTTAGTAGTTGTGTTAGAACTTGCAGTAGCTTTCTGCTTTCAACCTAAGATGTATTATAGGTTTTTTGAGCAATTTGCCCTTGAGAGATTGTGGAACCAAATTGTTTCTAATGACAACCTAATATGTGTAATTGTTACAAGGGGTACCAGCCCCTTTGACCGTCAAACAGGTTCTGATAGTGAAAAGACTGCAGTCATTTCTGCTCAAATGTGAGACAAGGTGTCTGTTTTAGCAGCTAATCTTGACATCAACAGCGTGTTTGGGTCCAAATACTTAGCCCACATTCAGAGCACCACAGCAGAAAGAAATCAGGTTAAAGGTTTTAGAGTATGGGTTGTTTAAACTATTAGACTGAAGGATCTAACGGTTTTGTTCATCAAGGCAATGGCGCTCTATGAAAGCAGCAGGTTTGGAAGGTGAGTTCATGAAATTCTGAAATTGAAGTTAGGGAGTTAAAAACTGGAATTGTCTTACTCTAGATGACAAGATGAAGATTTGAATGGTAATCCAGACGGGGTCCATTTTCCAGAATGCTCTGCTCGAATGAGCTTAGTTCGGCGGTGATCGAAGTAGGCTGTGGTGGAGGACAGACAGAATTTGATGGAGGCTCGAGAAGCGGTGCGACTGCCGGCTGAATCAGGCTGTTAGATGCTGAAGATCAATTGAAGAGGTGATGATTGGATTCGGCAACAGTGTCTCAGAAATGGATAGAACTACCAGGATCAGCTCTTTACCCAAATATCCCAGTTTTTCTCTAGAAGAAACAACACCTGAAGAGGGAAAATAACAAGGAATTACTACTCTGAAACGCTTCAGAGGAAACTCTTAGGGCTTAGGCTCGAGGGCTCTAAATACGAAGGAAGGCAAACATTCAGGCGTCAAAGTACCCCAGTGAGTTTCTCTTATACCCCTCCAGATGAGAGGATTGGAGACAGGTGTGGAGAAGGGCGACTCCCCAGACCACAGCCTCTGGCCCCTTCTAGTAACTGAAAGTGAGAAAGGAAAAATAAAACCCAAAAGAAAAACCCAGGAACCTAACATTCTTTATTTCTTTGCTAAATTCTACATAGCAATAATTGTTTTTTTTTCAAATTTAAGGGACTTTGTCCAACCTTCTTAAAGAAGTGGTCTACCATCCTGTAGGGCCTCTAGAGCAGTGTTTTTCCACCCTGCTCCTCAAGGCACACTGTCCTGCAGGTTTTAGATGTTTCTCACTCCTGTTTTAGATGATTGCAGTTCAACA
>JAUZNJ010002034.1:0-18693 GCA_034780135.1 Jordanella pulchra | reverse complement strand
TCTGGTCTGTTCCTGTTTGCTGTGGCTCCATCCTGGAGAGAAATGTCGGCTGGACTGCTACCATCAACACCTTTGTTCACTGGAGCTTGGCCTGTTTTTCAGTGTAGCCTTGTTTCTCTTATTGTGACTAACTCTGAAATACTTTTGTTTCTCCTCAGGCTGTTTGATTTTAGATATTTATTTTAGTAGATCAGCAAACTGAAAAAAAAACTATTTTATTCTCCTTTTTCCTCTAAGGAAAACGTAACTTGTTTAAAATCATTATCTACCTGTTTTATATTTTTGGGATTTAGTTTTTTTGTATCATTGTGACGCTTAAAATAAGCACTAAAACAAAAAAAACTGGCTTGTTTTGAATAAGGTGGATTTAATCCTATATTAACCAATCTTTTGATGTATTTACGTTATTAGCAGTAAAAAAAGCATTTTTTTTTCTTCTCATAATCGATATCCTCATCATTCAAATCAGCCATAACAACATCTTGACATGAATATTCATCTTCAAATCTAAGCTGGAATGAGGTTGGGATCAGTAATGATAGGGTGCTGCATATAATGCAAGGCTCCTTATAACACCCACTGTTCTTATGATCCTTCTGTAAAACTTACATTTGTGTATTTTATGTGTTCTTACAGATTTATTGGCAGAGCTTTCATTGTATCCTGCTGTGCTACAATCTGTGCACTCTGCTTCTTTTTCTCTTCTTCCTCTGCTTTAATTTTTGCTGATACTCTCTGAACACAGAGATTAGAAAAAGAAAGTCTTCTCCCGTCACATGTTACTAATTGCGACAGAAATTAAAAACCACAGATTCCAGTTTTATAGTTTTTGTTCTATTGTGGAGAATGTAGGATTTAGGAAGCCACTTACAGACAAACCCAAATATCAAGCCTTTTTATGTAAGATATTTAATGATTAAAACATCTGTTATCCGTAGGTGAAACCTCTCAAAGGAGCTTTACATGTTTTTTTCTTACAATTGTCAGACATGTAAAATGTGCTTTCCTCTATTTTGTTGCCTCTGTTGGCTCCATTAGTCAGGTAATAAGAGAGTGCTGTGCTGCGTCCTTATCTCCACTGCCGTTGATGCATTAGTGGGAGAACATGGCTGACTGACTCTAAAGATGGGTCACAATAGACCAGCCACAAGTGCACCTCGCAGAGCACCGCATCCCAGAGTTGAAGGGTAAGAAAATCAAACATTAATCTGGTGCGATGAAGGGCCAAGTCTGATCACTCAGGGATACGTTGTTTTCATAACGTACTTTATCACCTTTGTTTTAGAGGAAAACAAGCCAGAGGGTGGCATAAACTATAAAATGAAGACAAAATTACAGTAGTTAGTATATTGATGCTAATAACTTATTAATTACTGTAATTTTGTCGTCATTTTATAGTTTAAAACATTATGTTTTAAATAAGTAGGACAAACACATAACTCATGTGTTTTGCAGAACTGTATTTTGTGCTTTATGGGAAAGGAGGAAAAGTTATAAATCTCTACAGAAATCGAGGCGTTTTCTATGAAACTAGAGATAAAAACCCACTGCTCAACACACTCACTATCTATATCATGCAGAACCATAACGGATTTAGACGACATAGATGTATAAATATGTGTGTAGATTAATTATCAAGGGCTTTGTGAAAAAATAACCCATCTTCAGTGATTTATTTGATGTTTTTGCTCATTTAATTTCCAGTTGGTTCAGTGTGATTGATGTAGACTGACCTTAAACTGGTTTTGGTGTCTGTCAGTTTTCAACCACCCCTCAGGAACACTGGTTTCATGTCAACTTGTTGCCAGAAGGAGCAAATGTTTAATCAAATTCAGAAACTTGCACTGTGCTCCTATAATACACTTTTTGTATGATATTTTTTGACTATTTTTAGCCTCCAAACTGTCATCAGGTCAAATTAATGTATTATTGAAATCTCAGATCTCTTCTTTGTTTTGGCATCATGGGGGGAAAAGTGGGACATTTGAGAGACTTTTAGTTATTCTTTTTTTTGGGCTGTTTTGGAGAAACCCAATTGTTTTTATTTCATGCAGTTTTTATTTTTCTTCATGTTTTATGTAGCTTTGTCGTGTTTTTGTGTCTGTGGACGTTTCTGAGTGTCACAGTGTTTATCTGTGCGTCTCACTGCAGTGCTGAAGCCCCACAAACCCTGTAGTGACACTACAGCCGGGATAACAAATGCTCACTCTCATGAGATGACACACTGTCCAAGCAGAGACAGGCTGTGACATCTTCACTTTTTTGTCTTTGCATCTGTGCATGTGTCTCTGTGTCGTCTTTCCTGCTTTTCCTCTCACATTCTCATGATTGAACGACACTGGTGACTTCTGCTCAGTGGTTGTTATTGTTGCCTCACATGAATATGTCATTCTGTCGTTTGATTTTCTCAGAGTGACATTAAATAAATGTCATCTTTTGTCTCCTCAAAAGGCAATATCCTTATGTCTTTTTAATCCAAGCTTAGTCTGACACACTTTTAATTCACGGTGGATATGAAAGATATGACATTAGAGGTTTGACATTAGAGTTAAAATGTGAGGTTGGTGGCAGCAGGAGCTTTTAGCTTAAATCTGCATTTCATATGTCTATATAAAAGACTTTCTTTTTTCTTTTTATTTCAGTCATGTTAGTATTCACACCCTGGTTGTACCAGGTTGGACCCCCTTTTGTTAACAACAAGTCCCTTGTTATGGAGATTTAACAAGATGACTAAAAACTTAATCAGATATTTAGGCAATATTTGCATAATAGTATCACTGCTGCAGATAAGTAGGATGCCCATGTATGACGTTAAAAAACAACCTCTGAAAAGAATCACAAAGGCGCTCTGCTGGAAACTAAACTGAACATCAAATCGCATTGAACTCTCTGGCATGTTCACTGAAATTTTTTGACGATATCTAAACTTTGAGAAACTGCGTTGTCCACTCTGGACTCAGCTTCCTGCAACATTCATACAAGGCAAGACTGATTCATGCTTTCTTCTTGTTTTGCTACATTCTAACTCCACCATCTGAACATTACAGCTGAAAGTGACACTCGTGGGACCTTGCAACATATTTACAATCTGTTATTGAACAGCTTTAGTGAGCCAGTGTGAAATGTAGCCTCACTCTTAGCTACTTGACTGACAGAAGTATTACCCAGTGTGGTCTTCTGCTGCCGTAGCCCATCTGGTGTTTTCCACCAAAACAAATGTGGCTTTCAAAAGTTCAGATAAAAAAGATCAACAAAAAAACAACCAAATAAAACTACTACATTATCCACACAAATATGCAATATTATAAAATCAATATGATAGAATCAGTCAGATTAAATCATTCATATTAATTTGATTGAATTCCTCCTTCATCCAACCATACACCTTTAAGTTGTTTGCTTTAAACAAAAGTTAATAAAAGTGCTCCATATAGTCCAAAACTGGCAATCTTTTATATAATAATGTAGTTTATCTCCTCTAAAGTATAATACAGTAATAAGTAATTCCCTTAAATCATTGAGTTTTAACACATGACTTATTATTTTCTAACAAGCAACAATTATTCATTAAAAGTCAGATACTTTTTTTGGAGGACTGTTAAGGTGATTATTTTTAAAGAAATAATTTGAGACTCTGACCCCTGCAAAAATCTACATCTCTTTGTGAACAACTCAGGCAAAATTTGAATGTAAACAGTGGATATAGCACCAACAAAGACACTGTAGTTCATACCCCGGGTCCTTTGGTGGGGCTACAACACCGCCACAGAATCACACAGAAACAAGTGCAAAAAAAGGAATGTGCAGGAAGCTCATGTGAGGTAAACGCAGCAATGTAAGAGAGGGAGAGAGGAGTGGTGTTAAAATAAGGTGTCCCTCACATGTCCACACTGAACTGTTGTTTTGAAAGTGGAATGGTTTTTGCACCTTTATTTCACATTAGCTCCAGGGAAAATACAAATAGATTTTCACAGTTACCTCTAACAAGTTACTAAAAATGGCAAAGAATGAGCACTAAGGCTCTAAAAGATTGGTACAACATGCAGGAGCCTGATCTTTGAGATGCTCCAGCATTTAAACTAACTGGACCTCCTCCCTGTGAGTGCTTCCTTAGTGAATCAGTGAAACATAAAGTATGTGTTTGTCACAAAGGGTCTTATCTGTAAACAACAGATGTTTCCTATTTAGGTATACTTATGGTTATGTGAGCTTTGTTTGTACAAATGTGTTCCAACTCTCCACCACCCCCCAGGTTCAGTTCATTAAGAAGGTACGAGAACTCATGTCAGCAAAACTTTTAACCATGATCAAAGCTGGTCTAAAAAGAAAAGTCAAACAAAAGTTTTTTAAGTCTTTAACCAATATGCTCTTTCCATTATGATATACAGCATAAACAGTAAATTACCTGAATGAAAACATACCTGATGTTGTCATGTGGTTCCTTCAACAATGATAAAACAGTTACTCCAATGACCCTCTGTCAGAACGAAAACCTTAAAGGAGCAATGAGTAATAAAACACACTTGTTCTTAACCAATAAAAATGTTTTCGGAAATATACATTCAGAAAAATCGAAATATTGACTCCAGAAGAAAAACCAAGTGAAGAGAAACTGATCCATAAAACCCAAATAATAAAAAAAGGTATTTGTTACACTAAAGTTGAAAAGGGGAAATTTGAAAGATAAAATTTGGAAACATACAATATGTAAAAGAAACTGAAAAGTTAAACTAGGAAACAATGATGCCTAAAAAAAATGAAAAAACGATCTTCCAAAAAAACTGAGATAACAGCAAAGTGACTCTCTTAACCTTTGATTAAGAAGTTTTACAGTTTCATTTCAGATGTGTTGTTTTCTTTTTCTTTTTAAATTTCCATTTACAAAATATGTTCTTTGCATTGATAATGGAAAAAAAATCCCTTTTCAAAGTTTTTAATTTTGCCTTATGCATTATTTGAATTAATTCAGTGCAATAGAAAAAGGCTGATTATACCTGATTTGAAATTATCTACAGAAAATAGTGATTTTATCTGATCCATTTTCTTTGACCTTTTTGAATTGTTTGAACTGATTTTCCTTTCTAGTATCTACTTGAACGAGTACAAATAAAAACTCCTGCTCTACCTGAAGGTTTCTAATTCAAACAGGGCATAAAAAATAATGCTCTGGGTCTCTGCTAACTGAACCTCAGAGTTAGAACAGATTATTAGGTGTATCTATGACCTCTGGTGAGCTCTGCTTCTATCCAGGTATGGTAAACCAAACATTGACCATGGGTCACAGCTGAGGTAAAGAAGAGCCATGACCCCTCAGATTCTGCCTGATTTCTAAACTGTATCAGTTTTATCAAACCATCAATCTGTGTTTTTTTTCTCCTCTGAATGTCTTTCTGTAGGTTAACAGACCTATCGGGTTCTCTCACAGATGGTCCAGTCAACTACAAATACAAGACCAAATGTACATGGCTAATAGAAGGATAGTAAGTACAATTTTAATTTTCCTTGAGCTAACACCCTGTAACACCATCTGAACATCTGCCACACACCCGTAAGACCATAGGAACTAGATATGTGTAAACATCAATGCAGACCAGTTTGATGTAGGGTGTAGTGTTTGGTCTGAGTACCGACTGGCTGACCCTCCACCCCTTCAACATCTTTGGCAATGCTGGCAGCACTCATATGTATATTCTCAAAGACAACCTCTGGATATGACACCAAACTTCCAAAAAGTCGGTTTCATGTTTCATTGGTTATTGGTGTGATTTTGTGGCAATGTCATAGTGTCCTGGAGGACCTGGCATATGTACTAAAGCGTCTTCATTGGTGATTTGTACACTTTTGTGGAGGCAAATTCTTTTCTGAGCCTTTTATAAAAAAGACAACGGTGTTTGTCTTTTTGTGAACTAGGCCTTATTTTCAGGTCCTTAGAGAGTTCTTTGCTATGTTGAAGTTTCTGTTATCAATAGGAGGCATTGTGAAAGCAATAACACCAAATTCATCAAACCCATTACCAGTTCACACCTGAGAACTGGTACCACCATAACGAATCCCATGACCCCGGGGAGGGAACATTGCAAACTGGGCACTAGGACATTCTTACTACATGCTATTCTCACTTTCTTTGCCAGTGGCTGACATTCAAGAAGTCATCTACTGGGAATCAGACTTTTTCATGTTAAAACTTGTGTGTTGGTGTCAAGCCTTAGCTGAATCCTGCCTGAAAATCTGGAGTTTGAAAGTTGCTTGGTTTTTCACATGATCGTGCATACACATAGGTCAAATTCTTCGGCGTACCCCACACAAGAAAATGAACAGGTATAAAAAGGGGTCCAGATTTTTCCTTCCTGGAAATGATTGAATATGAGTTTGAAGACAGTTTAAAAAGGATTGTCTATATAAGATCTAGGTTATAACAGAATGTGAGGTACTGAATTATAAGGAGGTTTACCAAAATAATTCAACAACATAAATAGAATCAATAAATGACATGATAAGCTTAGTTTTATAAAGGTAAATGTTCCTAGAAGCCTGCCACTAAAAACATCCCTGGACTTTCTCCTCAACAGACCCAGGTCCGTACTAACAGCCACACACAGCTTTGCTCTGACCTCTTTTCATCTTGCTGTATATTTGATGCTCCTGCCAAACACCCTGTTGCTTTTACATCTACCTCCAAAGTTTCACCATCCTTCCAGCCCTTCAGTCCCCTACAAATGGACTTGTTTTATCTGTCACAATATAGACACGCTCTGTAAACATCTGTACATCACCAGTGCGATCTCAATAACTGAATGATTTCTGAGTTGCTAAATTATGTTTGAAAGGGTTTTGTTTTGACACTTTCCTTGGCTGCTATTTCATGTTGCCTTTTTTTGCTATGAATCCTTAAAACAACAATGACTACAAAACATATTGCAGCCAGCCTTTCTAACAATGTATTTTCTTTTAGCCTTTCCTCAATCTTTCTTCTTTTGTTCACCATTGCTCTTACAACTGCATTGCAAAAATAATCTAAGAATAAGTAAAAATGTTCTGAAATAGAGGTATTTGTCCTTCAGTTCACCAGGTAAGTAAAATGATCTGCCAACAGAATGAGCAGTTATGAGCCATAAGTTAGGATGAAACAATTTTTTTTTCTCCCACTTTAAGTGCAAAAGTCTTATTCCATTGGCAAATCATTTTTCTTATCCACTCATATAAGGAGAAATAAAATTATTTCAATGTTTTGTTTCAGGTTTTACCGGTAGGATAAACTCAATTTCTGTTGCAGAGGGAAATACTCCCCCAAACTACTTTATTTCTTTTAGAAGTTTCCACCTATTCATACTCTAACTCACGTACTATCTCCTACCCTGATATTCTGTCTGTTTCTGAGCATCTTGGTTTGTATACCTTTGATGTTACCTCACTCAGTTATGGAGTGCCACAGGGCTCTATTTTAAGCCCCCCACTGTGTTCTCTGTATATGCAGCCTCTTGGGACAGTTTTTAGAAAGCTTTCCATTTCATTTCATTGTTTTGCTGATGATCTGCAAATGTATCTGCCTTTCAATTCTGGAGGTGGGCAAATTGTGTTTTAATGTCTCACGGAAATGACAATATTTAGAAATCCCTTTGATGCCATTGCCTCAGGCATTCTGATTAGCTACTATCCTCAGTGTGTTAGAAATCTTGGCGCAGTTTTGAAAAATCTTCTTTAAATTTTAAGAGCACATAAGGTCAGTGGTTAAATCTGACCTCTCTAGTTGCTTCTGCTTGTAAAGTTCAGCCCTATCTGCCTCATGTTGTTCTTTAGCAGTGGATCCCAAACTTTTCTTTCTTAGCCTCCGTTGGTTTATAAGAAAGTTTTAGCTGTTTATTTTACTGTGGAACAAAATTCATCTTTACTAGGAGAGATGTTTCTGAAAAAAAAACCTCTCAAAATGATTATTTCAATTAATTTCTGCCAGGCCCCACATGCAGTTACCCCCTCCCTCACTTTGGGAATCACTTCTCTAGAGCGTCCTATTCGTGCCTTTATTACGTGGATTACCTGAAGTCTTTATTACTGCTTGATCGGGCCTCCATTCACGCTGTAGCTTGTTTGCTTTTAGGCATTAAGAGGTATCTATTTAAATGGACACTACATTTAATGTTGACATCGACATGTTGCTAGTTTCCAGACTGGTCTCCTTAACCTTTGCTAATGATCCATGCACTGATTTAAATCCCCTCTAGCCTCCTTTTTGTTCGTTTCTATTAATATTCAGCTTGAATTTTTTCTAAACGCTATGATAAGATCTTAAACGTGCATCTGTATCCCTTTTAAAAACTTATATAAAAAACACTTCATGAACAACTCAAGATAGCTAAGAGCTCCAGTTCACTCCTCTAAACTTAAAGTATAGTTACCTTAAAAAAGAAGCTAGCTTTCCGGAAACATTTGTTTTGTTGTTGTGCCTATCCATTCTCTACCTTCTTTCCCTCTTTTCTTGCAGCCCCAACACAGCGCTAAGGCTTCGCTTCAATCACTTTGCCACCGAGTGCAGTTGGGACCACATGTACGTCTACGACGGGGACTCTGTTTATGCCCCCTTGATTGCGGTGTTCAGGTAAGCGCCTGCTGCCAAGAATGGGCGAGTTGTCTGACTGAGAAGATATGGAAATGACCAGGGAGACCTTCGCCTCACTCTTTATTAGCGCCTATGAACCTGCTCTCCTGCAGGCAAATGAGTCAAAACATTGGCAAACAATGGAGCCTCATAATTACCGCCGTTCCACAAAGCATTAACAATGGAGGGAAAATAGAGCAATTACTCACATCATCCCCCGCATGCCACTTAAACCGTTCATGGAGCTTTATTGCATATTTTGCTTTTCATAATTGCCAAACATGAGGGAAGCCCTCACAAACATTACTTATCAAAAGAAAAAGAGCAATAATTTACCAGCTGCCTGCTTTCCACTTATCTCTAATTAAAAGGTAATTTTCTCTCATTCATGGAAACTTTAGCAGTAGGATTTTGAAAATAAGGACATACAAATTGCAAAAACATTGACATTAATAACTATGGTGCGTGAAAAAGTATTTCCACCTTATGGATTGCTTTTGTCTAAACTTTGATTTAATTTACTTGGGGAAAAATAAATTCAAGCTAATCTGGGGTTATATAAAGAAGTAATTCTTAATTTATGTAAATCATAAGATAACAATGATAATTTTGAAAGATTGTTAGCAGTCCAATAGAATCAGGAAAGAGAGAAAGATTTAGGCAACAAAATCTCCCAAAAAAAACAATATATGATGCCTCAGTGTAAAGAAAGTCAACAACAGATGACAAAGATGTTGATGTTTGTCCATTTGGAAATGGCTAAGGAAGCCCTTTCTAAGGCTGTGGGACTCTGTGTGGTTAAAGCTTTTTCCATCTAGGAACAACTTGACTGGGGCAGCTTGTATTTTCTCATTAGTTAGATAAAATGGATTTTGCTTTCACTCAGGTTATCTTTACCTGATATCAACAGTTGTTTGATTTATTTCACTATGGAGGAAACAGGTTTAAACCTGGTTTAATCCAGCAGACACCTCGGAAGGAAACACTGGTGCAACGCATTGAAAACATTAGAAGTGACGGTGCAAACAGCTAAAGAAGTGCCAGTCCTCAGAGGGAGAACATCATCAAACACTTAGATGAAATGAAACGTGCCTCTGCACTGCACTGGGGTTTTGTTTAGAGCTAATCACTGTCATTATTTCAGCAGGGAGTATTGCTTAGATTATCTTTTTATCCTAAATCTCTCAGGGCAGCTATGCTTTAAAATTAGTTTATGGAATACAACAGCTCTACACAACATCTTTCCATTATGAATTATTAACCTGGAGCTGGGGGTGTTTCTTTGGCTCTCGTGTCTCAGCGGTCTGGTGGTGCCGGAGACCAAAGGAAAGGAGGCTGTACCCGAGGTGGTGACAACGTCTGGATACGCCCTGCTCCACTTCTTCAGCGACGCCGCATACAACCTCACTGGTTTCAACATCGCCTACTCGTATGTCTGCATATTGTCTCTTTGCTATCGGTGTAAAGCCGCGAGGCTCTCCTCTGTTGGTCCTTTCGTTCCCATCTATGTTGTAAAAGGCCCCACAGTAGAATAGAAAAGCAGAAAGACTAAAAAAAATCTGGTGTGATGGTTTGATTACAAACCGTTATTTCTTACTTTAGCTTCTTTGTTTAAGGCAGTAGTCTTAGATGCTAACGTTGGGTAAACCTTATTAACTCAAGTGCACCTGGAGTTTGCATCATCTGGGAAGCTTCTACAACATCCCATAATGTTTTGTTCACATATTTAGATATAAGGTTATATAATAGCAATTTTAAAAGTACTGAAAATGTTTTAGATTATGAAGATTGTGAAGTTATTATTTTTTTATCTTTTGGTTTGGAATTCTAAACTTGTGGAGGTGAACTAAATGCACTTTCTGGTGAGGGATAAATCTGAACCACATTTATTCCCACTGAATATGACCTGAAATGAAATTTTACCCTCAGGTGTTTGGAAATAGAAAGAAAAAAAAAATAAATCTGCAAATTAATGTTTAAAAACCGTTTTAATGAAAATAAGGTTTTGAGAGTAACTTTGCTGTTTTTGTAGAATTTGTTTTTTTTTTTTTTCAAAGTTATAAAATCTGTAAAAACAAAATATGATAAAACAGCAAAGTAAAATTTGAAACCTTTTTGAAATAAAACAATAAAACATTTTTTTTCAATTTTATTTCTGGATTATCAAAATTTTCATTTACAAAATGTGTTCTTTGCTTGCAACAATAGTGGATAAAAAACCCCTATAAAGATGCACATTTGTAGCACACTTTAACTTATCTTTTAAAAGTAACTTGGTCCTGTTTTAAGTGCAGCCATGTAGTTCAGTGAGCTCCTGACTGCTGACGCTGATTGAATATTGATAGAGATCTATGAGGCCTTCAGATAGAAATGAGCCTGGTTGGAAATAACAACAGTTCTAAAAAAACGTAATACGCTAATCCACTGTACAAACATTGTTCTGCAAGCAAAAAGCATAAAAACCTTTAAACACGGTGAGGTCCTAGTTCCAAGCTATTTCACCCTGAATGCAGGCTGCATAATGCTGACAGAAGTCAACATGTTTCCTGAGATGTCAAAGCACAGCCGAAGGACGGCTCTTTCTGTTGCTGATATGAAAGTGCATGTCTGCCTTACCATAAAAACACTCTACACAGATGTGATTCTGTCAGGTGACGTTAAATGTGCTTTACATGAAAGTACAAACAGTCCTCCTTAAGAAGGATAAGGTTTTTCCCCAGCTTAATGCAGAAGTGTATCCACACTTTAGTTTAACACATAAAATCAAGCAAATCTTTGCTGTTAACATTTAATTAAAATGCCTTCGTTGCCTAGAGATTGATAAAAGATAAGATTAGACATTAATATGCAAACTTTTCAGGATAAAGAACAGATTATTTAGTTATAGTGGACCAAGCACATATTCAATAAAGCTGTGTGGAAAAAAACAAAACAAAACAAAAAGAAAAACAGGACAATGATAAAATCCAAAGCATCCAAACTTTCTGTGTTTTCTTCATCTAAATAAATGAGCAATAAAGCAGTGATGTGTCTTGTCTGTATTTACATAAGAAAACCTTATAGAAAGATGTTGGACAATGTGCAGCTGTAGAGCATATCTGCCTTTGAGTCTGAGTGACAGAGAAGAAATACCAAGAGAGCTGCAAACAGATGCAGTGCGTCTTCACTCAGTAAGAACAGCCTGTTAGAAAGACTTCCTGGCTTTTAGCTGCCGCTCTCCTTTATCCATCTGTGAGTGGCTTTAGGGACTGAAATATCCATGAGAGCTGGAAGGGAGAAGATTCCCGGAGAGGTGAGAAAGTCAGACTCTGCAGAGATATACTGTAACAACGTCAATAAAAGTAACGGATGGCACAACTGATAATTCTAGTTTCTTCATATTTGTAGAAGATCCTGGTCTGTGTTGTTTTAAAACACAATCTTTCTCTTTTCATTCTCTTTTTTGACCTTTTGGGCTCCCCTATATTGGCTCCTAAGAGGAAATCAATCAGAGTTTTACTGTAAGATAAAACCATTGGATTTTGCTTATATTTTTTAAGACACTTGACACCATTTTTCAGTTTTAATTAAACTGGTGTGTGCAAAAGGAACACTAAATAGAAGTAGAAAGGATGAGCATAAGTCTGGATTATTAGCTATGCCACCGTTTATGGTTACGTAAATGACGTAACCATAAACGGCCCCTTTTCTAATGAATCTTTGTAGTAAACATATTGGTGTGATATAGATGATAAGAAGATGTACAAACTAAGACATTTTCTGTCTGAAAGACACCAAAAAGTGGAAGAAATGTTGATGAAATGTAAAAACCCAGCAGAGATTCTACAGTGATGTCCTTCAAAGTTTGAAGAGATTCAAAATTTCTGTACCAACTGCAAGAAGCATGAAGGGGGTCAATGATCTGGTGAGGAAAAAACTTAAACAAAACTTAATTATCATTGTTAAACATGGAGGAGGATGGTTGAGGAACGGTGGTTGATGATGTCAGGCAGTCTGCAGACATCCTATGATCCTGGTCCTTAGACCGCGGCCTGGCTGTCCACCGACGGCTTCAGATAGTGCTCCTTTCCTATGCTTTGAGTCGAATGTTTTAAAACATGATCTATTTTATTTTATTTTTAGTCCTGGGACAAGATAAAAAAATAAAATAATTGTTTTCGCTTTGGGTGGGAAATCCCACTTTCAGACATTTTCAGTCCAGGAAACTCATCCATGTCTTACATAAATGATCCTGGTTGCTTTGTGTTTTCTCTATGCTGTCAATAAGTTGTCATGCAAACATTTGACATATTCCTGGTAAAATGATTGAAAATAATCTCTGTCTATATCACAAACCTCCAGTAGATGACATAGTTTCCCTTTTAAATATATTTCTTGTTTGTTTTTTTAGTTGTCACACCGTGTTGTCTTTACTTAAAAGAATATTTACACACTTAGCCAACATGATGACATGAAAATAACATTAAAATTCATGTGACCAAATAAAAAAAGAGACATTTTGGGACTAATAGTCATGCAAAATATCAGACCCACATACTGACGTGCTGTGCAGTGCAGTTTTCCCGTGTTTTGTTGTCTGGCTGGTTTTGCGTCACACAAAGCAGGCACACCTGTCTGTCTGGGCCTTTAATGATAGCCTTTATGAAAAAAGAGACTGATATGTGGTACGACGCATGGGAGGAGGGAGGACAATTATAAAGCTACAAGGCTCTGAGCGACACACACACTAGGAGGTTACACTGGTTGTCATGACTACCATGTACAGTAGCAATTCAGCTTTTGGTATTAACAAAAAGATAATATTTCTACTTGTGGTCCATGACCCCCATTTACCTCAGTAGCTCTAATTTAAATTGAATTTATTGTTTGAAAGATGAATATTTCATTAGCATTTCATGCTATCGTTAAGTATGTGTTTAAATCCAATTAAATGTGCTTTGAGATGTAGCTTAATGATGTCTAGCTGCTTTAATAGAGGCAAAGGAGAAAAATAAATCTGGTTTTGATGATGTCAGAATGTGTCCGATCATGTCCACATGTTAACATAGCTTCTTTAAATCATTGATCTTGTCTCAGTTTCAGCAGCATAAAGACGAGTCGGATTATTTCATGACCTGCAGAATTAATACAGAGTTTGAATAGGACCTGTTGGACAAGATGAAGTAGGCAAAACGATCGAAAGAATCATCAGACCGTGTTCCATGTTTGAGCTTTGTAGGAAAAGATAAATTAATGTTCATGTCAGACAATAAAAGGCTGGGCAGTTAGCAGGAATCAACATGTGGATATTTTCTAATTCTATCACCAATGAATCAATGTTTTCTGATAAGGTTTGTATCCATTCATTCGATTGGACTGATCGGATTAATATATGTTGCTGAACTTCAGTGTTTTAAAGGTCTGGTCAAAAACTCTCTATCTGAATTTTGTCAGCTGAGTAACGAGACCTAGAAGTTTGTAAATGCTGCAGTCATCCAGGAGCTCATTAAACACCTGAAGCTGAGAAGAAAATGAGCCTCATTGCTTCCTTAATGTTAATATAAGATTCAAATAACTAAGTAGGAGAAGCAAAAATGAGGTGCAGGAAAAAGTGATGATTGTATGTGATCATCTTTTTTTTGTTTTTCTTTTAAAGTAACAGCTGGACCCTTTAGCAATAGCCAAGAATGGTTTGATTCCTTAGGCCCTTGTTGTTTTCTCTTCCTCCATTTCCTTTAATGTAGAAATGACACAGTGATAGCAAACATCTCAATTCAAACAATAACAAGCATTTATTAACAATGGATAGCAAATACGGTACACTTTACCTAAAATCAATGCATGGCTGCTGAATACACTAATGAATCTGCCAACACAGGTTGGTATCCGATGCTAAAACCTAAAATCACATCAAACTATCAGACAATCGTTGTATGAGTTCATCTCTAATCCCATCTGTGCTTATAGCCTACTTCCTGCTGTCATACAGGTTCATATATTTCTTTACTTTGTTGATGTGAAATTTAGTTTAATCATTTTGAAACATTCAAATGTCACAAGAAAAGAAATAAAACATTGAACATGAAACCAGTCAGAATCATTTTTCTCAGCACATCTGTTAGCTTTAATCATTCAGTTCAGTTCGCTTACAGCTACAATTTACAACACGTCATCTCAAGGCTCTTTAAAGAGACAATTCAACCAGATCATCCTCTCAGATCCGTCCCAAAACAGTTGGTCACAGTAAGAGAAACAGGACTTCACTGGAAAACAGGCCAAGCTCCAACATCTATAAACAAAGGTGTTAATGCATTAAGATTACAATCTTATTCATGCACCATGTATTAAACTCTTAAACTGTTAGAGATCAACAGTTTTCTGCAGTTTTAGCCAAATCTCATTAAAATGTTATGTTGAATCATTTTACTCCCTTAAGGCTATTAGTAGCTTTTAGGTGCCTGACCTTGATAATGGACAGGGCTAACTGGAGTAACTAACCCTTTCTTAAAGATTGGTTCGTATCTCAGCAAGAAAACATCTATGGCTGATTGAAATTGCAAATATTTTATGCCACATCTACAGTATCTCAAGGATTTAAAATAAAATAAATAACCATAGCCTCATGACCTTATGATTCCTTTCTAATGTCCTCAGGATAAACTCCTGTCCCAACAACTGCTCAGGCCATGGCAGATGCAGCGCAGGGAACTCAGTCGCAGGTCGTGTTTACTGTGAATGTGATGAGTATTGGAAAGGAGAGGCCTGCGACATTCCCTACTGCAGGGACAACTGTGGCAGCCCGGATCATGGCTACTGCGACCTGACCGGAGAGAAGCTGTGCGTCTGCAACGACAGCTGGCAAGGTAAACAATGCAAATCAATTTTTCATTATCAGGAAGAAGAGCTGTTTAATCATAACTAAACAAGGTCAATGAGAGTTGTTTTTATTCTCAGAACAAAGACCACATTTCCCATGATGCCACACATGGAGGCAATCTCCTTTGATGTCTGTGTTTTGATCATTATCTACATCAAAAAAAGATTAAAAAGGGGGAAGATTTACAAATGCAACAAACAGCTACAACCTTCACACTTATTTCCTGCAGCTTATCATCCTGAAGACTATTTATCATAAATATTATAAAGCTTCCTGACACACTTGAACATTTTAAACTTTTTAAATAAACAGACTATGTTAATAAAAAGTTTTTGATCTTTTGTTTGGGTCTTGATTCCGTTACCTTTCTTTAGGGAAAAATTAATAAACAATGACAAAATTAAAATTTTAAAGCATCATTGCAACCCTCCCCTACAGTAATACAAGTGGAATGCAATTATTCCTTAATTCATGATACAATATTTTTTTCTTTACAATGACAAGTCAAACACTTCGGGTTTATTAGAAAACAGTGCCCTCTGCTGGGCAAATAACCGAAACGCAGAAATAACTTAAAAATAATCATAATAACAATAATAATAACTCTAAAAAATTGTATATGTGATAATTAGTTCGAAATCATTGTTATACATCTACATCAACTTGAAATTTGATTAATAGTTTAATGTGACGTATGTATTTTTACTCTGAATTAAATCCAACTAAATGCAAATAGTTACAACTTTCTCCTCAGGTCCGCAGGCAATGAAGTAATAAATACAGGTTGTCTGTAAATTATTTTATTATTCAACATGCAGTTATTTCTGTTACTAAATATCTAAATGTCTAAATATCTTGTATTAAGATCTTCCTTATATCAGTCTTTTGTATTTTTGTGTCATTTTAGGTGTTTCTTACTTATTTTTGCTTTTTTGTTTTCTGTAAAGCTACTCATTCACATTCTATACCTATAGAAAATATACACAATAAAAAATGTTTAATTATTAAAATAAAGCATTGTATGCCAAGTAATTTTCCGCAATGTGTTTAGTTTTTCCTTTTTTAATCCCAAATGTTGCTTATTTTGTAATCAGCAAACATGAACATTGTGTTACTCTGTCGCCGCCTGCTGGCAGTACTTATTCTTACATCCATGAACTTGCCAGTCAAATCTGAGTTCTTCTGCAGAGTAATGACTTTACTTCACTGGACGCCAACGTTCTTATTGAATTCTGAGAGCTACTTGTGTTCTACCCCTCTTTGTATCTGCTGCTGTATTTTGGTTTCCCTTTTATTTATTTTTTTTACACTTTATCTTGAACTTCTCTCCACCCCTGCTCTGCCAAACTTTTCTATTTTAAATGAATTTGGCTTTAAACAATCATTACTTAAAGTAAAAACTATATTTTAAATATTTTATTTTTTGTGTCTGAAGCAGGTGATTAGCCGTTTTTATTTTAAAAAAACAACACTTCTTCATGTTTTCTAATGGCTGCCTTTGCTGTCATTCCTGTCCAGTTCATTGCTGTTGGTTTGGCCAAATTTTTCATGTCCCAGCTCCTTAAACAGCCTTAATATTTTTCAAGGGATGGTTCTTGCAAAATATTAAAAATATTTGGTACTCATTTGATCCCTTTCAAACTACTTTTATGGTTGTTTTCAGAAGTGAATTATACTGTATTTCATCTAAACAACAAAAAGAAGAATCTGTAAAGTGTGAGAGTCGTTGGGTGGGGGGGTTGGAGGGCTTGGTCTACTTTATGGGTTGAGTATTTTCAAAGTTTAATAAATCAAAATCAAACAGGTATATTTTTGCAAAATGAAAGGACATTTCAGAACCCTGTCATCTAAAGTTAGGATGTTTCTCTCTTATGTAAGGAGCCTCAAAGTTCAGTTGAAGTCTCTGTATTCGTATAATATTATTAAAAGTTATAGCTGATAATAAAGTTAAAAAATATTGGATTTAGTGGTAATGAAAACCTATTTTTTTCTCCCTTTTTTCTGAAAGGCCTCACCTAGTGCCCCACAAACCACGGGATTATGCTGCCTAAGCCTGACCTTATGTATCATTGTGTAAAAAGTCCCTAAAATTAAGGAATGGGTCACTTTTGAGGGTAATAATAATTTAACAACATTCAGGAAGTTTCATTAAGTTATATACAATAATACTTTGATAATCCTCAAAGGAAAATGCATTGGAGGGAGTTTCCAAAGAGCTGCTGGCCAAACATTTGCTATTAAGTGAAAGATTTGTAGAATGATGCATCTCTTCCTAAAGTCTTCAGATTTTCCTACAGAAGTACTTCAGTCTTAAGGCATCTTGCTTTTTTTCTTCTTTTTTAAACACATTCTGAGCTGCATGGATGAAAATAGAAAAATAATCAAAACTGACAAAAACGAGAAAACAACAACAACAATATAAAAAAACCTGGAAATACACTGCTCAAAAATAAGGAAACACGTAAACAACGCAATATAACATTGATCAAATCAAACTTGAAATCAAGTCAAATCAAGAAATCAAGTGAATTCAAACTGTCCACTTAGAAAGCAACAGTGATTGACATTCATTTTCACATGTTGTGCAAATTAAATAAAAAACAGGTGGAAATTATTGGCAATTGGAAAAACACACTCAATGACTACTTCTCAGTACGAATGGTCTCTGACTGATGTTTTGGTCACTTTTGAGTGTTGGTGGTGCTTTCACACTTGTGGTAGAATGAGATGGACTCGACAACCCACACAACTGGCTCAAGTAGTGCAGCTCATCATGAATGGCATATCAATGCAAGATGTGGCAATAAGGTTTGCTGTGTCTATCAGTGTAGGGTCCAGAGGCTGATGGGGCAACTGCGAGACAGAACACATGTAGGAGGCTGTAGGAGAGCAACAATCCAGCTGCTACCTCCACCTTTGTGCAAGGAGGAATAGGACTGCCAGAACCCTGCAGAATGACTTCCAGAGGGCCACAAATGTGCATATGTCTGCAAACGGTTGTTATCTGACTCCATGAGGATGGTATGAGGGCCCAACATCCACAGAAGAGGGTTGTGCTCACAACTCAACACCATGCAGGATGCTCAGTGTTTGCCAGATAATACCAGGATTGGAAAGTTCTCCACTGGTGTACTGTGATCTTGACTGGACGTGTAGTTTCCTAGAATACGTTTCGCCTCTCATCCAAGAGACTTCATCAGTTCTGACTGATGCAGGAGAAAACAGAGATAAATATACTGTAGGT
>JAUZNJ010002023.1:0-18695 GCA_034780135.1 Jordanella pulchra | reverse complement strand
TTTAGCCATGAACCTCCCAAAATAAAATGATGGGTGTTTCAGTGTCATTGTCCAACCCTTGTAGATTAAAAATGCCTCATCAAATGCCTCAGCTAAGACTGTGCTTCACTGATAAAACTATCCTGCGTTTGTCAGAGCTTTGCTTACACGGCTGTGAATTTCAGCGCAGGTGGGGCGATCATGCAGCTGGCTTCACGTCAGTTACCAGCCTCCCTCTGCTAACTGTCCACGACTTAATAAGGCTAAGCTAGGCTAAGCTAACAGCCACTTTCTCTCGTCCTAATTGTACCCCTACTAAATCTTCAACACTCATCCCCAAAAATTAGTCCATTTTGAAGGTTTTGAAGATCAAGTTAAACTTTAGACTAAACAAAATAATTACTCTGGACTTCTGTTAAATTAAAGAAAAGGTCGAGCATTACTGTTTGATAGCTAAATGTAACCAAATATATTTCTGAGTTCAGTAAACTAAGAAAGCACAAAAACCAACTATTTCCAAGTCAACAACTTATTAATCCAGTAGTCTTTGTTATTGTTTTGCTTCAACAAGTAATAAATTAGAATTCCTTTTTTTTTTTTTCCTTCTATTGGATTACAGGAGATCCTGTCTGTGAAGATAAAATAAAATAAAGGTTAATGTCAACCTCTGGTTAAAAGATAAAAAAAAATAAGGTCAAATTTTATCAAGCAGTCTGATTTTATCTGGTTCTGTCTGAACAAATACTGATCTTCATATCCTTGCAATTGAAAACTTTACTTTAGGCTCAAACCACCACTTTAGCCATTTAAGATGAAGTCATTTTTCTTTTTACCAGCTTAATTTCCACAAACAGAGTTCTGTTGTTTGTTCATTATCCTGCTTTTATTTGATTGGGGACACAGAGCAAGATGAAATATGCACTAAAAAGTGTGGATAGAAATTAAAGCTGCACATCATATTGAAAGGCCATTATGAAAGACAATTTTTGGCCTGATCTAAATTGTTAAACACAGCTTTAGTTTAATATGTAGTAGAAAATGATATGGCAGATACAATACATGCTAATAATATACCTGGCCTGTTCAACTGGACCATATACATCAAATATGTCGTATATTTTAGAGGTCAGGATGGGGGATGAATCCAAACACAATTTAGGTAAGTAAATCACATATGATGTTATGATCGTAATATTCACCATTGGTGCAAAAACAGTGTTTACTTAAACCCAAATTTTCAAAACTTAAATGTTGTTCAAAATGCATATATTCTGAATATTAGACAAAAATCAAATTATACATAATTGCAATAAGTTTTGCAAACATTACTCCCAACCAAAACACTTCCACTAAGCCATGAAGATAAGAAAGAAGAACAGGGAGAAGATCTGTTATTGCTACTTAGAAGACTTGCTGTCCCTCTGCTGCCTCGTTTCCTGTTGATTTTCATCACCATCAAACGCCAGCAGAGCAGGAAAGATGCAACATGGGGAGGAAAGGCTAATGATGTGCAATACATTAGAAACAAGCAGATGGCGTACCCAAGCAAGAGACAAAGCCCCCCCTCCCTCGACACATTAGTGCCAGTTATTAGCCTGTGCCGACAAATCGGTTTGTTTCCATGAATTTGGTTCAACTTAGATGAATTTCAACCCCAATCTTAATGCTGGTCTCCTCTCATAGCTGACTGTCAGAGGGATGATAAATAGGCAATAATAAAGAACGGTTGCATTAAAAGTGTGTAGACCTTATGAAGTCCTGAATCCTGCTGCTGGGGGGTTTATTTCACCTCCCCTGGTCGACATAATTATATCCAGATGATTTAGTCTTTGTGAAGGCTGATGCTATTTTACATTAAACAAACAACTGACTCTTTATCAAAAGTCTACCCACCAGGCTCCAAATCCAGCTGGCAGAGGTACTGGGAAGTGCTGAGTGTGACCACGACAACACGGTGCCTGAGGATGTCCTCCCTTGTGGGCATCTGGAAAGTGATCTGTGTGCTGGAGATGAGACAGTACTGCTGGACCACCGGGTGGACGGTCTTCACCCAGCGGTTCCTGAAGTATACCCTGGGAGGACGGAAGAAGACGGAGAGACGAAGCTAAAGAGCTGAACCAATAACTCAAGAGATAAATTTACTTTACTGAGCAAATAAAAGCTGCATCTTAATAAAGCTCGTGGATTTTTGTAAGTTTCTCTTTAAATCTCTGTTGTTGGGGATTTGTTTTTGTTTTTTTGTACCAGACACCGACGAAGGGTAAGAAATGGTTTGGTGTTGTTGCCTTAGGGTGGTTCACCGAACAGGAGAAATCCTGTGTTTACATCCCAAAGGTCACCAAATATCTTTTTCTGCTCTTGGCTAAAAAACAACACAGATATTAAACACAGTTAGCTACACTGTTGTATCGCTTTGACTGTGGGCTTTTCAATAACTATGATTTAGATCAAATACATTGATGGAGCTTCACACTGATCAACTGTGGCAATAAAAGTCTGTTACAGAGGCCACAGTGGAAATAACTTTAGTGGGTGTTGACATTAAATGGAAACAACTAGAGACTCCTTTTCCATCCTGGACCTGATCTACAATATGTTCCTTTAACAGTTCATTAAAGTTTACTTTATTTGTGTGGAAATAACTGGCCGTGAATGACTGGTCCATTAGGTGTGTAAAATGCAGCAGAGGGCAATTTTTAGTTCATTTAGTAATCTAATGTAGAGGCTTTTAATTAAAATAATAAGATTTGTAGCTCAATGTTCTTCCAATCAGGTTAGTGATACTAATGAAATAATGGAACCAAAATTGTTCAAATTTCAACTCTCCATCCATTTAGCCTTTGTTTAAAACCATTGGTAACACAATGCTTCACAATAATGTGCAGATTAAGTCTCTGCTCACATCAGAACATCATTGTTCACGATCGGCGACCCGCCGGTCATAATGAAGAGCACCAGTAGTTTTAAGGTCATTGTGTTGTTATTAAGTTTATTCTGAGCCAGCTAATAAATACATACATAAACTACTGCATGCTAATAATAAAAACAACGAGTAATGTGAAACGTAGACATGTTACATTACCTGAGAGGTCTGGCGTGATCATTGCCTGCTTCCACGTAAGGATGGAGATAGTCTTTAATGTAAAGGTCAGCAGCACTATTGGAGTGAGTGCAGATCAGGACCCTGTAGATAAGAGACAAACAACAGTAATCTATGGTGTAGCCTAGTAAATGGTGGAAGAGCTGTGTAAAAGAGTAACTGCAAAAAAATTATTCAATCTAAACTTGTGTCGCAAAAGTACGGTGATGTAACTATAATAAAATAAATAAAATCTGAATCAGTTTTTCTCTTTGGGATAGAAAGTGAATAAAATATGAAAAACAAATGAAAACAGCATCATTCTTTTACTTCTGATCTTCAGCCTCAGAAACAACACAAACGTAGAGAGAAAACATCTGTGGAGAAAATGTTTACAAAGACTTTGGGAAAAATTAACAGATCAAAAATCTATCACTGCATCTCAAAAACAGACAGTAAAAAACTCAGACGTATTGCTTCTAAAACACAGTTCCTGAGGGTCCAAGATGATGAAGTATCGACCATCAGTAATTGAAAGGTAAAGAAGGCAATTCAAAGCACAACAAGCATGGGAAGTGTATGCTAAAATATTTCCAAATAGAATACATCTAAATAAAATCTATTTAAATGAAAGACTCGCCCAAAACAGTCTGCAGTTATACAAACATGGCTAAACAGAAGAAACAGGCAGTTCAACATTTACCATCATCATAATCGTCTTTTTACTGACATAAGTATTTATCATGAAATTAATAAATTCTGCACGTCTTTAAAAGTAGAACTGGGTTTGTTATGCTACCATTTGAATACAGGAATGAACTTTAGAGTCTTTAAAAACAAGATATAATGTGGTTATTGTGCTCTATTCAGGGATAAAACTGCACTAATTATGTTACCAGGGTCTAAAAGGAGCTTATCTTGTACTCTTATACTATCTTATGTCACTCAAACAATCTGAAGCCAAGAATACTTCAGTGGATACAGCGATAAATGCCACAATACTCTAAGTTTACAAACTAAAGGAAAATTTAAATATCTACTGGTTGCAGAACTGTCAGCTTTAAAAAAATAAAACATGCCACTACATGTCAGGTACCAGACAGAGTCCTGTTACCTGCAGAAATACTCGGATGCTGAGTACAGAGAGCTGGTGAACAGCTTTGTTTCACGGTGCGGAAACAATCATCTGATCCTTAATGTAAACAAAAAAATGGAGATTATTGTGGATTTCAGAAGAAACAGGAACATAATGGGAGAAGATGTGGTGATGGTGGAGCAGTATAGACACCTTGGGTAAAGCAAACTGGACTGGAGACGCAACTGTGAAGCCGTCTAGAAGAAGGGACAGAGCAGATTGTACTTCCTAAGGAAGCCTAGAGCCTTCGATAAGTGCAGCAAGATGCTACATATCTTTTATAGGTCTGTTGGACAAAGTGTGATCTCTTCCTCAATCATCTGCTGGGGTAAAAGCATCAGAGCAAATGACTTAAAAAAAGCTCAACAAGCTAATAAAGAAGGTCGGCTCTGTTCCTGTGGAACCTCTGGAGATTATTTCACATAGTGAAGCGAAGAAGATTATGGACAACGGCGAACATCCTTTTCATAACATTTTTAAACAACAAAGTGTCTTCAGTTGGAAGCTTCTCCAGATCTGGTGCGAGACAGACCAATCTGAAGATCCTTCCTGCTTACAGCCAACACCTACAACTACTGGTTAAGACAAAACAAAACTATATGCCTCACTACAACATTTAACTCCCCTTTGGGATAAATAACGCATTTTTGAATTGAATTTGAAAAAGCATCCTAATTTTCCCACATTGGTTTCTTTTAAGATCTGTTCAGCCTAATTTAGCATCAGTGAGTATAATGATGAAGGAATCGGTATCAGTTACAGATCCTTTTAAGGCTGTCAACCATATAAATGTAATTTTATATAGAAGATTTTAATGGAAAATTTCTATAACTTTGGTACTTTTGTCTTAATCCCTGCTGTGTACTATTACTGTGGCTAAGAATTCAATAACCAAATCAGCTGCCAATCCTTTCTTAATCAAAATAAATCATGTCAGCTTTAGTATAAAGACAAGGTGGGAATAACAAACACCAGGATTTTTCATCTGGGACCATAAACACCAGTTTCACCTTCCAGCAGGCATTTCAGACATCACTGAAGCCTTGGAGAGGCAGCAGAGTCAGAATAATGCCTTAATAGCACCTAAAGACAGCCCTGTCATTTACAGTTACATCAATGGAAAACATTACAGACAGCTTTTTAAGGAGGTATCTTAACACAGTGACATACATCAGGTACGCCCCAGAGGGGACACCGTATGATGAGGGGGTAGACTTTACTGCTTGTAGTAACAGGAGTCACATTCTCTTGTCTTTGCTTTTGAAACATCCATAATTCATCACAGACCTGAATATAAGTGTATTCAGAGTGAAATCCCTAATAAATATTAAATAACTACTATTTCTGTTGCTGTATTTCCTTACCCTAACACACTTCCTGTTATCTTATTAAAAAAACTAAATGTAAGCCTTTGTAAGGGGGCGATTGTCCAAGATATTGCATTCATTTTTCATAAAGACTGGGGAACCATATACCTGACGGCGCTACATTGGTTTCTTTCCAACTCAAGAAGCATTTCCTAGTATTTCCTGTGGGTAGCTGCACATGGAGCGGCGGCTTCATAATGAAGAAAAATGCCAGTAGAGAAACTCATGCAATGTTATATTGTTGTGCGTCACCGCGGGGCCTGTAGAAGTGACAAAACTTGACCGACTAGCTCAAGACGCACATCGACTTCCATGCAGGGCCAGAAAGTAAACTGCTATTAAACTAAGCATGTGCACTGAGCGCAAGTGACGCAGATTTATCCAAATGGTCTGTGTGCCTTTGCTGTAAGTGACAGAACATGTGACGATACAAAGCAAAGCAAATTACTCAGCAGAACGATCCATCCAGCTGAGTGAACAACGCTGCCGCCACATCTCATTTCTTAACTGACCTCTCTTAAAATCTAAAGCATTTATGTGCCAAGTTTCAGATATTGCTGCATATTTTCTTAGGCCACTGTGAAGATAAAAAAAATTACATCTTATAGTCTTTGATATTTCAGACACTTTCCTCTTCTTTCCTTTTTCTGTTAAACTACATTTTCTAAAAACAGCCGCCAGTCTTTCTATGTATGAGATGAACCCCAGCCTGCTTTGCCCATCTAGAGAACAAGATTTTTTTCCTATTTATAAAATAGTTAATCCCCAGTCAGACCGAAAGGGGAATAAGTTGCTCAAACATGTACTTGATTCTTTCCTTAGATGACAAACTGCAAGCAGCACTTTTGTTCCATTATTCTAAAAGTAAACCGCTTTCAGCTAAAAGTTGTGTCCACAGATTCTCCAAATCGAGTTGTGTGAGTCTGCAGCTCTTCCAGCATCACTGAGGGCCGCCTTGCTGGACGTGTCTTGATCAAACATCTTTTAAATGACAGACTGATCAGAGCTTCGGGGGGATTCGTTAATTCATGAGGTGAAAAAAAATCAAAATTTAAGGAGAAATTTTCACGCAGTCAAAAGTTAAAGAAACACATAAATAAAAAAAAAAAATCAAAACAGAAGAGAAAACTCGCACACATACCTGCTGTTGTCCTGGCGAAGAATGTGTTTTACAGCCTGTGCCAGGGTGAAGGTCTTGCCAGTGCCATAAGGCCCAATGATGAGGATTGGAGGAAGAGAGATGCAGATGGGTGTGGTGATGGCCAGGATGGCCTCTTTCTGCTTGGCATTCAGACGAGGGTCCAGCTGTTCATCCCACTGCCTGAAAAGAGAGAGAGTGGAAGGAGATTTTTTTTTAATCAATCAATTTAACCTTTTGTCTCCAACTGTTGACCAAAATGCAAACAAATAAACCCTTAAGATAAAAAACATCTTTACATGCGAGACAAACTTCATTTACTAAAGGACACATAGCAGCAAATACACATTCAAAGTAAAGCAAGTACCCATATGAGGGTAGGAAATACACTAACAATACATTTTAGGGAAGAGAAAGTCAAAGTAAACAGATGTTCACTCATCTAATAAAATGTGTTGCTGTTTCTGCCTGATTTATAATACATGTTTCATAGTTACATCAAGTTGAAAAAAATAATGCAGCTCCTAATACTCCAGATTTATGCATCAACACTTAAAACATTCCCCACTGATTGGCTGCTAATAAATCTGCAATCGAGATTATTTGCACATCAAACATAAAGCAGCAGTAGAAAGAGCCTCTGAAGAAAAACCAACGCAAATTAAAAGCATAAACAGAAGTGCGTGTGTGTGTCCAATAAAGCTTTGCATGTGATCGCAGACGTACTTGTGGGTGATTAAGTCACCGTGGATGGAGTGTGTGCGTCCGTCTCTACACATTAGTGTCCTCATTATAAAGGCCGCATCCTCTGAAGCTGTGAATCCACCAACATCAATTGATTGAACTCCAACAGAGACATAAACGAGGGTCTCTCTGTCTCTACGGGTTTATGCAAGTTAAAAGGTATAAATTATACCTTTTTTAGACTCCAAACATTCTAAAGTTTAATGTTTGGAGTTGATCAAAAACTAAATAACTTTGACCTATTATGGGTTCAATCAATGTTCATCTTGTGAAAAACAAATCAGCCTATAATCACAGAACTTATAAAAGAACTTCTTTAAATAAATGAAGAGGCCTATAGTTCGGGGGGGATATTCAAAAACCCTGGCAGCTTTAAAGTATTAACTATTCTAATTAAACGCAAAGTCTGTTTCTGATTGGTTATCACAGAGGCACTTAATGCAGCATACAACAGAAAATAAGCATTCATTAAAAAAACGTTTTCATCTATGATTTATAGAAAAATGGTTTGTCTAAATTTCTTTATAGCCTTTAAAAGAATTAATGGAAAACTCTTTCTTGACATCACAGCTTATGTTACTGTTGTTGTTCTTTAATAGTGAATTTTTTTTTACTAACTTTATATGCTCTCATTTTAACTTCCTAATTATCGTTTAGCTTAGTGAGACAATGTATGAAATATGAAATGAAATAAAGGAGAGGATTTGATGTTTTAAGGTTTAAGCAGCAAAGCTCTTCAGTTAAGTCTGAGAAGTACTATTAAATCACTATTGTTTAATGCACTTCCTTTTCAAAGGGTTACTGGAGCAGATTCATCCAGATGAGTGAAAAAGATAAATAAAAAGCTCTGTGTTTGTATTTAACCTGAGTTCCCTCAAATTAACTTCATTCTTTCTTGCTTTATCTGTATTTCAATTATGAGAAACTGACATCAATCATATTTAAGAGTCCTAAAAAAAGGGCTGCTGCCAAGAAAAACTCAGCAGGATTATGTTTGACTTTGTCTCTTGTCAATAATTACTGTGTCTTTTCCTCTTGTCTGTCCAACATCAGGGGAAGAAGAAGTGTAGCAGGAAGCTGAAAGCTTTTCCAAATGGCCGACGGGTCAGCAAGGTGAGGAACATGCACTTATCTCTCAAATTGAGGTGACGTCCTTTCAGAGAAAGCATTTGTTAAAGTTAAATGACGGGCTGGTATCAAAAGACTTTCCTTATAAAACGACATCTTTATGATTGGCTTCATTTACGGTGAAAATAGATTTTCTGGGTGTTAAGCTGTAGGCCCTGCTTTGGCAGCTGTTGCCTTTTTAATGCAATCAGCATCCGTCAGCACGACTTGAATCTGTAAAACGTTTGCTTATTCATTCTCTCTTCTGTTTGCGACACAAATGCTTAAACATACGATGGATTGATTTGGAAATCTCTAGTGGAGAAAAATCACCCAGTTTTTTTCTGCTCAGTAAACAAAGAAACTTGACAGATTTTCTCAGGATTTTATACTTTCCAGCACAAAGGAATACTTGATGAGCTTTATTTGAGTTTGTTACTGAAGTGAAGCAACTGAACAGCAAACTGAGCGATAACCAAAAATTGTTAATTGGAATGTTTGGTTGGAATAAAAAGCAATGGTCTAAGAAAGTGCGTTAATTAATTCGAACTTGAACATACTTTATTGGATTTTTTCATGTTTACAGTCAAACTTTTTGTAGGTTTCTTTATCAATAATTCAGTAGCATAATGCAACAAATGATGCAAAGTGAGGAAGCATCACATTGTAACTAATTCGTTTGTTTTGGAAGTGAATTCAATTTGATCAGCCAGTTCCCAACTCAAACCCCTTCTTTCCCTGATCATTAAATAAACCGTACCTATATGCCAACAGATTAAACTGACAACACTCTATGGTGTGGAAGAGTCAGTCTCAGTGGGCTGTTTCTGGTGATTCGTATGAAGCAGAAGCATTAATTAAAAAATCATTAGCAGGTATATAAATGAACTAGTTTCTTTCTGCCGTTTCAAGCAGGAAGCGAACCTTTAGCAGACGAGAGGAAAGCAAAATGTAAAGAAGCCAAGTTGTTGTGAGCCTTCAGTCTGTGACCATCGCAGACCACACTAAAATGAAAACATGAGCTGTAATGTAGAAATCTAGATGGCGTCCACTGGCGTCATAGATAAGATTCTTACAATGGTTAAATGTCCACAGTGTGACCAAGCTTTATCTCATGCATGTGTGATCGGACAACCGTACCTGTTTGGGCTCCAGGGGATGGTGGGGACGAGGCTGACATCAGGGAAAAGGATGGTGTTGTCTTTGATACGATCCAGGGCGTAGTGCATCTCACACAGCGGCTGTCTGTTGAGCTGAAACTGGAGCTCCACCTGATGCACAGACAGCAGAGGACCTGTTTATTGTCACCGACTAACTACGAGACATCGATTCTTGGTTAGCTAACAAAAATGTAACCTCTGATAGTTCAAAGCAACACAAAAAGTATTTTAAATGTATAAAAACAGGAAGTAAGAGGGTATAAAACTTGTAATAAACTGGACCAGTTTACGGTGTTTTGTCAAACTTAGCTCTTGCTACGGACAGTAAACCAGCGGTGTTATTTAACGGTTGAAGCTGTACCTGTATTTCTCTGTCAGGCAGCAGCATCAGCTCCTCACAGCAGCTTTTGCAAATCCTTAGGAAGATGTAATCCTTGGTCTTCTCCTCAATCACGGCCTCATAGACGCGCTCTTTGACGCCTGAAGGAGCCTGACCCCCGAACCCTTCACGCCCCAAAGGAAGCAGAAGAACTGAATTCACCTTGGTCATCACTAGCCTCCCAGCCAAAGTATCCTGACACGGGAAACAGATACCATTCAGATAGAAGGCAAGCAGTCGATTTCATGTGACACATATACAGAGATACTAAATTAGCTTTTATTAGGATGAAATGAAATATTGAATCAGTACGATCAGTTTCTGGTTCACCTCGGAAAGTGTTTCAGTGAGTTTAAAGCGTGCAAAGAGCTGTCCGTTCTGAGCATACTTGGCTCCAACAGAAATCCCGGTCAGCATGAAGCTGGTTACCAGCTGAAGGTTCGCCTTGATGTTGAATCTGATGGACAAACAAGAGCATGAGTTATGGGGGTTTAACTGTTCGGAGAGTCACCAAGTAAACACTGTAGACAGTAAAAAGAAAACCTGATTGATAACGTTAAAGAGAGATTTAAAGAAAGTCAAATTATTTTTAGAAAAGTTGATTCATGCGAGAATAATAATAGCTAGAAAAAAACAGCAAAAAAACAACAAAAAAACTGATCTTTGTAGAATTTCAAAGGATGAAACAGGAAGACATTTTCTCACAAGCTTTGATGGATTTTGATTGATCTGAAAAGTATTATATTTACACAAAAAACAGTGTTGTGATACACAGAGGTCATTCACTGCATATAAACGGGTCTCTTCACTGCTCCTTTTTTCACGTAGTGAAGGTGAGCAAAGGCAGAGAGATTTTAATAGTCGATAAACACATACAGAGCCAAATAAAAACCTCTTTCCTCACATTAAACCAATCAATGTAAAACCAATCTGCACTGGAAGAAGCTTTAATTCAGGAATTAACACTTTATGTCCACCGCTGCTAATTTATGTGGATCAAGTGTGACACCTTGTGGTAGTTTAGCATTTCTTCAGTTTGTGTTTAAACCAGTCAATGTTGCCACTGTGGTGTTTGCATGCTAAATGTAATCAAGATTTAAAAATATGTTGACATTCAGCAGTGCAGATAGCTCTTCCTAAGCAAAGCAAACATTTTCCTGACAGCTTTTGAATGAAATGTATTTATGAAAGGGATACAAATAAGGGTCTCATTTATTTATTGCTATTTGTGACATCAGAGAACAAAAATCATCATGAGAAGATCAAAAAAAGAAAAACAAAAGATGGGTCGGAAACAATGTTTCGGAGACGCTTAAAGCAGCAGGTTTTGGACATCTCATGCAGCACTGCTCAGCCAATGAAGATAGAAAGAGTCTAGCCTAACTTAGCTAGATGCTAACCTAGAAAAACTGCAGTGTCGACAACACAGGTGGATCTCTGTAACCCTCTGATCAAACAAGTTGTGGTGAACTCTACAAATCTGGCCTTTAAGGAGGAATAGCAGAGAGAGTAAATAAATCCAGGAAATCTCTCTGTACTTCTCTACAGGCAAATATATGGAAGTGGAAGCTCTTATCCGAGACAAAAACTTTGGTTTCTGCCTTTCAAACAAAATACTATTTGTATTGTATTTTGTGGAGAACCAACACCCTGAACACACCATGAGGAAACTGAGCTGCTCTGATCCTGCTCTAGAGATTCTCAGAAGCAGGAAGAGACATAGAGCTGATGGCATTACCATCCTAGAGGGACACATGTTAGAGGCTGCAGATCACTACAACAATGACCCTAATTATACAGCCAGGGCTGCAAAGGAGCGATCTGGATCAAATTCCCATTTAAAACAGTCTAGATGTAACTGAGAATTGTCTAAGACTTGAAACTTGATGTTTACACACACTTTTTAATAAATCTGTTCAACTTAAAAAATAAAGAGGGGGAAATGAAAAAGGAAATCAGTGCCTAGAAGCAAACATGGTGGTTTTATAAACACTTGAATACAAATGTAAAACTGACTTACAGGTTTGATTTATTTATTAAATAGAATTTTTTTCCCCATCCATCACCCCCCTCCTTATAATTAAAAAGCATTAATTATGTGGTCGTAATGTGACACAATGTTGTTTAAACAGTCAGTGATCAAACAGGAGCAGAACTCACTTGCTGACTTCCTTATATTGGGCGATCTCTTCTATGTAGAGCAGGTCATGCAGCCGTGCCTGGTAGTTGTCTTTGGTTAGAGTCTTGTCCATGACCGACTGAGTGAAGAGCTGGTCGGCTGATAGAGGTATCTGGTAACGGGCGAGGAGGCTTCTCTCCAGATCAGCCACGGTTTCGTTGGGCGTGAATTCCACGATGGTTTTACAGGACGAGTCCCACCGCTTTGCAGTCATCAAGAGCTGCTGCCTTGCAGCCATTAGATGTTCTAAGTCTGGAAAACACAGAAAAACAAGGAAGAGGCAATCAGTTGATGAAACCATTCTAATTAGGCTTTCCCATTTCTTGCTAATAATGCTTCTATTTTTTATCCTACCTTCGATCGAAGCAGCATCCACCATGATCCTCTGCATCAATACCGGCTCAGAACCAAAGTCAAACACGATGGTCTGTCTGAAGGTACCAAAGATCTCAGTGCTGAAGCCAACTGCAACTTTGTAGATGCAATGATCGAGACCATTGTCGGCTGCTGCTGTCAAAACAGTTCAGTTTGTTTCGTTTAGTGTATTTAAACTTGCAATACATCATTAACAAAGACAGAAATCCATCTGGTAACATTAGTCAACATTAGTCATTAACCTAAACATTTATTAAACTAAATCATGTTAAACTACATACATACACTTAATTTCATTTGCTAACAAAGAAAAAAGTAATGCTTCACTTAAATACAAAGGTGCTCCGACCAATCAGGGACAACCTGTTGACAGCAGGCAGAAAAACTCAATTTCAATTCAATTCAAAAATACTTCACTGAACCCAAAGAGACATTAAATAAAACAAATAATAGGTGAGGAAATCCAAAGTTTTCCTTCATAAACAGATATAAGTCTGTAATAGCCTGTATGATGGGGAAAAAGAAAAGTTGATTGAATTGTCTTTGTAAAGAGCCTTGAGATGACATGTGTTGTGAATTGACGATATATAAATAAATTGAATTGAAATATGGACCAAGATTTGCATTTCTGCATCCCAATGAAAAATAGTCCGTCTCCGATTAAAAGTCATTCTGAATCAAACTTTTCCTTTTTTACAAAATGGATTAAAATAAATAAAACACATTGGTTGAAAAGTGGCAGATTAGTAAAATGCAGGGATTTCATGTCCTGAACAAATAAACCAGTTTATTGAATAAAGTGTCAAGAACTAACAGCAGAGACAACAAGGGGAAAGAAACATGTCAGAAGGCAGGGTGATTTGATCCCCCACCACCACCACCAAAAAGCAAAACAAAACAACAACAAAAAAAACACAAACTGGACTGACAAAGGATCAGCCGATTTGCCAATTCTAAAATGCTGCATTGATGTTGCAGAAGTCAGTGAGCTGTAGCAGTAAAATCAATCCTCTAACAGCTGATCACTGCACAGAGGCATGAAAGGTGACGGTTGTTTTTGTTTTAGAGGGAAAAAATATAGTTCAATTATACCAGGAAATCAAAAGATAAAATGGATACATTTGATTTGTTTTGCATTTATGAGAAATTTTGGAAATCATGCAGCAGTTTGGATAACTATTTATAAATGATGCTCGACGACAGTCACACAATTACACAGCATGCTGCTTTGACAGCTACAGGACTAATGGCGCTGGTCAACCATTGGTCCTTTTTCTCCCATCAGTGGGACCTTATTGGTGTTCTAAACATAAACATCCTGTTATTCTTTTGTGATTCACTTTCCCCATTCCTGGAAATGCTGAGATCACCTCTGATGACACATGACAATTCAGAGAAGGTTTGAGCAACCCATTGATAATCCATTAGCACTGGGCCTTTTCACACATGAAAATACTGTGCTTGGATCAGGCAGGGCTTAAGTGCTGATTCAATAACAGCTATTGACTTGACCTTGTAAACTGCGAGAAGATTTGTGGAGCTTTGATTATTTATGATCGCGCATTTTTTTATGTTTTTACCCCTTTTATCATTTTCTTCGATTGACCATTCAATGTGATTCTTATTGCATCAAATTATTTAAAAATTACAAAAAAATGTCCAGAGATTCAATCTATGGTAATACTGTCAAACACAGACCATAATGAATGGACCAACCTGCTGGTTCCTCTCCTGGTGTCCACTCTTGGCATGCCTTAGGAACCGACTGGAGGCGGTCCCCAGCCGACACGCCTGTGATGAAGAAGTGGGGTCGATGGGCATCGTACAGCAAGGCGATGCGGAACAGCTTTCTGGCAGGCTAATAAGGAAAGAGCGAAGCAACAATATGAATTATAGTAATGAATAGGGTGGAATTAACACAAAGCTGCACCTAAAAAAATACTTTAGGTTCAAAGAAAATTACCAAACTTTCCACAGAGAAAAACCACTGAATGCCTCGTTTTACCTTGCACAATAAGGAGAAGATCCAGGAGTGGGAGGATTTTTTAGAGGTGACTGTCAAGGAGAGGTTGGAGCTGGTCTCTACAGTCACTCCTTCTAAACTGTCACTTAACTACAAGGAGAACAAAAGAAAGCAAATGAGGGATCAGGAGAACGGCCTTATAGAAAATACTGAAAGAAAATACGGAATATTAGATAATCAACCAGAGCAGAAAGACTTAAAAATACAACATTTAAACATCATAAAGGCATAAAATCAATCAACTAAAATCCATATCATCAAGCCTGAGCTTCGCTAAAACCTGAAATATGAAATCAGTCCTAAAAATCTGATCAATGCACTTTAACTCTTATGATTTTCTATTAGTTATTATTACAGAATAACCAACATATTTGCTAATGAGACAAAAACTAGAGAGCCTTTGTTTCCATATGGCATCTCTTTCCTTCAGAATTACTGATGATAATTAACCATTAAGCTTTATTTGTGCTAAAGCTTCTTCAGGCCCTAAAACTGCAGACCTATTTTGGCCCCAAAAGATTTCAGAAATATATAAATTCATAGATAAACTTTTTAAGTTAATCAATTAATAATAACATCACTAAAGGTGCTTTTTTAGGAGACTTTGTTAAACAGAATCTGAAGCATTTACAGCTAAAATTATGACAGTTTAATGGTCCTGTGAGGAATTAATGACAAATGTTTGTGTAGTTTTGGTTAATTTACTGCTGTGTGTTTGTTATTCTTTTAGCACATGGAATGTTCCAAAGTCTGTATTCTTCACTTAATTAATGACACTGGTTAACAAAAAGGGAAATAATTATCGTGATTTATCCAATTTACTTCTCAATCTGAAAATAAAGAAGGATTGACTTGATGTCATCTTTATATCAGCATGTCCAGCCGTTAAGGTGAGCAAACAGTTCATACATTTTCTTTTCAGTTTCTTTCTTCAGGCACAAAGCCACTCACCACTTTCTCCGGAGAAAGGGAGTTCATCCACTTTTCTATTAGGGTTTCCATGTAGTTCTCTGTGAAGTGTTTGCTTTCCTGCTGCTGTTTGAGGCGAATGAGTCGTGAGGCGTAACGTTTTTGCCACTCCATCAGTTCCTCTTGTGAGTGGGCTGACGTACATTGAGCCCCATACCTACAAAGGCCTTGTTCCAGGTACCTATGGGGATTGTTAGAGAAATTTAAACAATATTTGTTTCACATCCCTCATTTCAACGTAGAGCATCAACTTTAAAGTCTCCTCAGATGATTATGCATTATATAACAGATTATGTTTCTCCTTTGATTTCTACAGAAAACAACGACGAGCTCTAAGCTCAGATTTATTTTCTAAATGAGCAGGTAACAGACTGCGTTGGCATCTTAAGTCAGACACATAGTGAGGAGCGATATTATTGCAGGGATCCTGCAGGTGAACCTCCTCATAACAGACATAGCTGCATATTTACAAGAGATTAGAAAGAGACTGCTCTATTTCTGATTAGTTAAACTCTTCAAAAAGATGAACTGTTTAAACTCATCTGGGTGTCCTGGGATTATCTGTGCTCAGTAAATCTCAGTTCCAGTCATAGGTCAGCTCTGTCCAAGCAGTAACATCAAGAAACTGATGCTAGACAGAAGGAAGGCTGTTTTAGAAATGAAAACACCAGGTTCTAAAATGTTTCAACATTTTTAGGCTGCAGGGGTTTTAAACTTTGAGCAGAGTTTTAAGCTAAAAGAGCTTTAAAAACGTACAATAAGTCTGGTTGCGATAGTCTTGGTTACATTCGGTAGGTCTAATCCAGCCTTTATTGCTCTACCTAGCCCATAGAATAAGCTAATAAGAGACCAGTTGTGCATTATGCATGTTCACCACCATGCAAGATCACATCAGCCAAGGTGGGAGTGGAGCAACTTTTGAGTTGTCCAGATGTGAGTAATTAAGTCGACTGTTTGGTGAATGATAACGTATTCGCCATTTTAAGTGGAATTTTAACTGAAATATCGCAATTGTGAAACTTTGTTTTTTCTATTTAGCAGAATATCGACATCGAATGGAAACGCAACTGTAGTTTCTGTGAATTTGGAAGGCATAGCAGACATCAGTACTGAAAAACCTGTAATAAAAGGCTAGATGTCGTCAATGGAAAACCTGAAACTCAGACCTATAAGTTGAGGTGTTTAGAGGATGGAGAACATTTAATTTTATTTCCAAAACCAAAAAGAAGCCTTGAAAAATATAAAAGATGAAGAAAAGCCTGCAGCTGGCAGCCTGAGCTACTGGTTTTCAAGCTGTATGACATCTAACAAACAATTCTTCTGTTTTAGGTCAGAATTACAATGCTGGCTGAAGTTTAGTTTGGAAAAAGCTCGCATTGCTTGATTGTGAATTCATGTGGAAATAAACTATATCAAAGGCAACATTGTGCACCAAAATGTGCCTGTTATCTTTGCTTTAATGTTTGCTCATCAGGCAGGATGCTTCATTAAATGCATCATTGTGTTTCACTTTACTGCTGTTAAAACTAACCTGACTTGGTCAAAGCTTTGTTTTCACTGGTTTGTATTTGCATGAAGGCATCACACAGTTAGTTTAGTGATCTGCCACATTTTAGGAAATGTTAATAATAGAATCTGAACCTCTGTCTGACTGATGAACACTGTTTGAATGTGTTGTCATGGGATGGCTTGAAGAATTCATTTGGCTTTAGCCTTTTTAAGCACATTTAAAGCACCATCCATCACCTGGAAATGGTGTCATTATCTCATGAGCATCATCTAAATCAGACCATCTGGATATGGTTCAATCAGCAGCTTTTCATTTTCATAGGACGTCTAAAGTGGTGCTTGTTGTGAAACCATCAGCGAAGCAGAAGCATCTTCACGACTCCCCAACTTAAAAACAAGTGGAGATCTTCACTGAAACAAGGTCCTTTTTGGATCCTTCCAGAATCATCGTACTTGACTTTCCTAACATGATTATCATTGAGCTTTTTTTTTATTCCTAAAACCACAAAGAATAGACTTCTGTCATATTTCAGCCTATCTGAAACTTAAATGGATCTTAAGTCTTTGTTTTTATTTTTTGCGGTATATATTACATACCTCATGTAAAAATAAACAAATAAATTAGCCCCAATCAGTGTTTTTTTATTTTTAAGGAAAATCAGTAAACTATATATTTTTAAAAACTACAAGTTTGGATCAAACACAATAAACTTGTTCTGTTAGTCTCTTTTGCTCCTTACCTTTTACAGAGGGTGTACTCTTCACTGCTGGTGACCCCTCTGGGAGGAGGCCGGTACAGCCAGCCATCTTGGACTTCTGCAAGAACAAAAGCTATGTAAATTATAAACCAGTGGAAAAACCTCTTACAGCACAATGACTTCATAATAACTGGGAAGAAATGACCCAAAATAACAACTGACTGAATGAAATGAAAAAAAAAGACACTGAATGACATCTTGTGCACCAAGAAAACCCATAATAAACTGTTGCATTAAACAAAAAGGTTGAAGTAAACCTATAATACAGGTCTGCCCACCTTCGTCCTGCTCATCTGTGTACTCAGGGGCCATCTCCCTTTTTACTGCCTGGACGAGGAGAAATAGGAAAGAGAGCAGAAAAAGAGGTAAGTGGACGAGCACAAAACTACTTTGATAACTGAGCTGCATATCTATTACCAAAAGCAAAGGCAGTTACCTCGATTTCGGAGAAGAGCATCTTTAATCTGGTCAGGTCTCTTGTAACGATGCCGTTCTGGCAAAGGAAGAAAAATAATATAAAATACAAAATAAGTGTAAAAAACATTTCATGTTAAAGATAGCCATATCTTAACTTCAGTTATTATTATTTAAAAAAAAAAAAAGAATATTAAACAGTTCATTTTCTGTGCCGGCATAATGCAATGTTTTTAATCAGTTTATATTTTAAAACTTTCCCGGTTAAAATGTCCAGATTTAGTTTATTTGTGGACTCATTTCATATATCGTCACCTTCTTAAAATAATTGCCTAAGTCATTTTTTTTTCAAAAATGATTTTTTTGCCTAAATCATCTCT
>JAUZNJ010002012.1:0-18696 GCA_034780135.1 Jordanella pulchra | reverse complement strand
GGATGGATGGATGGATGGATGGATGGATGGATGGATGGATGGATGGATGGATGGGTGGATGGATGGATGGATGGACAAACAAAATGAGTGTAAATGACAGAAAAGATGGCAAATAGGGTTTGAAAATTATAAAAACGTTTTGAAATTCAAATATTTGTCAATAGTTTTCCAGATCTTGGAAAAGTCGACTTAATATTCTAATTTCTCCAGACTGCATTTATGTATACCCTTAAACCTGGTCAAATTTGGCTTGACACAACCTTTTAAGAAATTAGCAGGTTAGTGTTGGAGTATTGAGAGTCATAGTTTAAGTTCAGTGTAAATTACCATTACAGCTTCTCTAGCTGCGGTAAAACATGGTTGAAAAGCAGCAAAGCAGTGGACGGGATGAATGGCAAGGGAATTAAAGATACCTGCCGAGGGAAGGGGGTGGTGTGGATGGGGGTGACAGGAGGCGTGTGGTGGGTTGACTCTGATAGTATGGGACATCCTGGGTGCGAGCGATGTACTGGATGAGGTCTATGTGGTGAGTATCGTCATCCTGGTCCATGCTCTCGCTGGCGGCTCGTTGGCGCTGGAACTGCCTCCGCTTTGGAGAGCCTAGCACACACCAAACATGAAGAGAGAGTAGTGAGTTTGATAAGTTTTGAGACAGCAGGAGCAAAGTTACACTTAATTCAGCTGAATGCTCTGTCTTTCGAGATATCTTTGGAAAAATAAAAAAAAGAAAAAGAACATTGGGAGAAACTGGGAGGAGAGAGTGTTCAGAGAGTAGAGCGGCAGGGAGGATTAAGTTAAGGGCTCAAAATGATTGGGAAACTGGATGGCTCAAACTTTACGTCATTGAGCCATCTGTGTTGTATGCGTGTGTGTACATCCAGCTAAGTCAAAAGGCAGCTCACAGTTGGTTGCTTCAGCTCCCTGCAAACTGTTGTCTGTTTACCATTAGGATATTGGCAAAGATGCAAGACAGGCAGATAAAAGACAGTACTACAGAAAAGGACAATGAATGAGGAAACTAAGCAAAAAATAAAGGATCAGAAATTACCTCTGGTGTCCAGGCTGGATGCTCTTTGGCTGCTGTCCAACTTCCATTTTTTTATTTTGAAGTAGGGACTGGCCCCCTCTAGACTAGCGTGGCGCCGCAGTTTAGTGAGAAACTGCAAGACGGGTCTCGGACTTCCTGCAATACCGCCAGTGGGGTCCATGCCACTATTTCCCATGGCTGGCACTGCTTCTCCAACGCTGATGCTGCTGCCTCTGTCCCGGGGCCTCGCTCGCACCATCTCGATCTGAGGAAAGACACAGAGACTTAGTAATGTACAAAAATCTGCCAATAACCGTTTCTCTTAGTGGAAACCTCTTTAACAGGCTATCTCTAAATGGGATGTTTCCACATTTACATCAACCATTGTGGTCAGCTCGGTTTCTAATCTTTGTTTAAAATACAAAAGGCGCAAAGGCTGGCTCAAAATGTATCATAAAGTGATCTATGTCAGCATCATCTTGACTCAGATCTTGCCCTCTTTGTTTCTATGCTTTTTTCTCGTCTTTGGACAGTATTTGTATCCATACTCAGTACTTTTCATAGACTGCATGTTTATGTGTATATTTAATATTAGGTTGAAGTTACTTACAGAGCTGGAACTTGGCTCCGTTGTGCTAAGAGCTGAAGAGTTTCCACAGAAACTAGTGTCAACCACAGAATTAAGAGTATCCCCAGGGAGTGCGCAGCTGGGATTCACACTTAAGCTGATCAGAGGTGTTTGTGGCAGGGGGCAAAGCATTGGCTAAAAGGAAATAACAACAACAACAAAAAAGTAATTGTTATTCTACTTTATTTAAGCATGTGTTGTTTACTCTTTTGAACATCTTTCAGTAAAAATGAAGATTCAGTAACCAGAATTTCAGTCTCTGACCTGGAATATGGAAAGCGCTGATTTAGCAACAGGCCGCGCCACTGCAGTAATGGTGTTTTCAGCCGAGTCGCACTCATGAATAGTGACTATTTTGAGTGCTGGTGGGGGGATGTTGAGGTTTGTGAGCCGTGCATTCTTCAGGTGATGGAAGTCGCCTTCGGTCAGAGTGTACCTGAGGGGCATGGGTAAATAAGTGTTTGCAGCAGAGGATGTTAGGTGCCTATCAAAGATACTACCATCATTTCAATTTGTTAACATTTTAAATTGTTGTAACCGGTGGCAACAAATAACCAGAGACAATGTGGAACATAATAATGAAGCACAAGTAAAATGATATGTGGCATTTAAATAAAAAATAAAAAAATAAATCTAAAAAAGGCAAAACAACCAATTCTGTACAAAGGAATACCCTAAGGAGTCAGACACTAGTTAACAGATTACCTGAATGTGATTTAATCTCAGTTTGAACAAAGCTATGATGTGAAGGTCTCAGGGGTTCGCTGGAGATCATTAGTGAAAGAAATAGCAATTTTAAGAGAGAACCTTATTCATTCCATCATTTGAAAATTAAGACGTCACAATGGTAAACCTAACAAATAAAAAAAACACACCCATGATATTTCTAAAGAGGTGGAGACAACCACAACTTAGGGAAGAGAGTGAATCAGTGATGCACTCTGCAATTCTGGCTTTATTGGAAGAGTGGCAATAAAAAGCAGTTGTTGAAGGTAAAACATAACAAATCCTATTTGGAGTTTGCCAAAAGCCATGTTTAGCACAAAAACTAGTGAAAGGGAGATTTATAGTTACTGTATATGTGACAGATAACTAACACTGCACATAAAGTAGCCCTGAACGCATTTTCTCTATAATAACACATGATACTGGCAGTGGGCTGCTTATCAACAAAGGAAGGGGAGGGAAACTGTTGATGGTCGCTGTTGATGGGAAGATGAGCAGAGGTATATAAGGAAGGCACCTGGAAGAAAACCTGTCTGAAGCTACAAAACCCTTAAGACTTGACCAGAGGTGAATCTTTCAGCAAGAAAAATAGTCTGAACATGCAGCCAGCACTGCAATAAAATGATTTAGATGGAAGCAGATCAATTAAATTAATCTACATCCAAATCTAATTGAAAATCTTGAAAAAGACTTTCCATCCCAAACAATATGACTACACTGAGGGAAAATGTATGTATGGGGAATTAAATCTAGCATATCTGAACCTGTTAAATTAGCAATAAAATTTCAAGTTAGTATCTTTATACAAATATATCTAGTACTGAAGTCAGAAATATTTGATGAAGATAAAAAATATTGTCATTTTCTTTTTCAAACATTTAAATACTAAGAGCCAATCTCTTTAAACTCAACAATAGAACAAAAAACAGTCCCATTATTGTTACTGTGTTTTATGCGGGTTTTCAAAACATCCCATGCAAAAACTGGAAAGGAAAGGACTTCCTTTCAAAGTCTGAAAGAGTCCTTGTGCTAACTTCACTGCTGCCTTTTGGTTAATTCAATTCCTGCCTTGGTTTCCTGTTTTTCTAGAGTTTTTATGGTACTACTGATGTTTCCTCTCTCTGGTCCCTAAGATTGACGAGGAATTTTAGAGAATTACTCTGTAGCCAGTGGGGCTAAATAATTTTGCCCAAAATAGAAATTGTGATTATTTTCAACCAATATGACGTTTGCAATTTCATTGCAGTTTTCCTTTGCACCAAGAAAAAGCATGTGGATGTTTTTCTCCTGGATTTCAGTGTTTGCTTGTACAGCTTGCTTGTACAGAATCCATCATTGCTTAACTTTTTTTTATGTAGATAGAGCAGAATATTTTTATCAGTGTGATTTTTGCAAAGAATGTGCATTAAATCTATTGCCTGTTTATGCATAAAGTGGCTCAAAGGAGATAAAAACCAAAAGAATGATACTTCCTCAGGTTCAATTTGTACAAAAGGATAACAAAAACAAAGGATACAGTACAAAGAAAAGCACTAAGGTCTGTGGTTTCAATGTAACAAAATCTTTAAAAAATTGCATGGTATAATACCTTTGCAAGCCAGTGCAGTGACTCACATTATTATAAAGTGAACATCGTTGCGTCCTATTAATGCATATCAATCAAACCGGGAAAGATCTGTGACTTCAAAAGCATCCCTGCCTCACCAAATTCAAACTTAGGTCCTACAGAATAATTGCCTTTGACAGCTGTGTATCTCAGACTGCGGACTTTGTGAAAGAAGTAGGACAGCAAAGAAAAAAAATTTGAAAGGGTAGGAGCTCTTTGTAACCACAACATATATAATGAATTTTAAATACATTCTCTGAACTATACTAGCATAAAAGTTAGACATGGTGAATTGTTTACATGCTTTGATCTCAGAAAACAGCAACCATTCAGTGCTGAATCAAAAGGAGCTAAAAAAGAAGATATTTGCAAATGTGTGGCTCCGTGTATGTGTTGGCTGTCTGACCTGCGGCCCTTCTCCTGGGTCTTCTTGCCATGATCAAAGAGAGCAGCTTCATTGAAGGAGACTCGGCGGCCTGTGGGGCCGGTGGACAGGAAGCGCTCTGTCTCTTGGTCGTGAGAGCTGGCCATGGACAGGCAGTCTGACTCATCCACCCTGATAGTGATTTCTATCAAAATGTAAAGAGACAGTGAGAGGTCAGAGAGGGTAAGACTTTCAGGTTGACAGATGACCGAAGAAAAAAGGGCTTTAATAAAAGATGAAAAGAAGATTGATAAGTACCTATATGTAATAGTGATGCATTAAATGTGACTGGTGGTCAATGGCTGCTTCATCGGCAATCAAATTACCAAGAAACAAGGAACCCAAGTTAAGTTTAATAACATCTCTCCAGGGTTGCAAACACTGTTGCTTTATTGTCTTTTATTCATTATTTTAGTGATCCAAGTTCAAGACAAACATGTCAGCTTGATAGAGGTGAATTTTGGATGCTGAAATTGTTCCTTAACAGTGAAGTGAGAACTAAAGTTCTGATTTCAAGCAGGGAAATTATTGCCTCTTTTTCAAAATTCGCTTCAAATGTATTTAACATGTGATGCATTGTGGACTAATAGTCCCTGCATAGGGCACCCTTTCTGCTAACCTAATTTACGCAGCGTGACTGGCATATAAGTCTGGAAAGGAGATGTGATGCAAAAACATTATTTAAAAATTTTATAAAATCTATTACAGCAACCAGTTGTTGAATTTTTAATTATTTGAGTAGACATAATCAAGGGCATCAATAAAACATTGATCCATTGCAGCTGCAGTCTTAACTCTTATGGTTACAGGAAAAACGTTGTTGCATTATACGTTCGCCTCCTGCTCCATGATTGGTCCAGTCCAGACCGAAGAGTATTGAGCCTCTCCAGACTGACTCCAGACGTGTAAAAAAGTCTGCCTGACCAAGCTACCTCTCTACCACTATGCATGGAGAAGTAGAAGATGAAGAAGAAGAAAACACAGCTGTTTACAACTTTATCAAAGCCACTTCATGCCTCTCGAGAGCCATTGTCATTTCTTTCCTGGAGTTTTTCCCCGATCTGTTGATAGTGGTGATATTTATAGGCTAAATCACGGGATGTCTCTTGATGTTCACATGCTCGCTTGCCACGTTTCCGCGTGGTAGTTACAAATTTTCCGCTGCGCTCCGTTTGGAAATTCTAACCGTACAGAGTCCGCGGAGGAGCGTGGAGACCCAAAGTGACGTAATTTTGCCGCGTGGACCTTGGAGATGCCTCAAACATAAACCAAGCCTAAGCAGGGTGGTAATAAATAAATAGTAGAAATGTACCGATGGATTCATGGATCCGATATCTGTGATTTGATAACAGATATCGGAGATCCAGTGCACTTTACAAGGATCTGTTTTTAATTTTTTTGCTTATTTGTTGCTAAATAATATAAAGTACATTTATATCTGTGTTAATTTGTTAGCGTATTATAACAATATCCAGGCTAAGGCTTTAATTCAACTGGTGTGGTCTATGGTTTATTCATTCATCAGTTAAATCAGATCAGTATTGGACATCGGGTGATATGCTAAGCAAAGCTATAAGAATCGGATTGGTTTGGAAAAAAATGGATCGGTGCTTCTCTAATAAAAAGTTACATAAGTTATAAATACAAGGCGTTGTCCAGCAAGGTGGTCAGTGGCTAATAAAAAAGGCTGTGTAATCATATCTTTATGTTATCTATATTAAGACAATGTAATAAGCAGGTATTGTATCTGTGTTTATTCACATTTTTGTTAAGATGGTATGTCAGAAATCATTTATACCATTCTCAATATTCAGAGGAAAAAAATCTCTACTGGCAGTGCTCTCACTTACTTATAATGCTGAGCAAGTTGCTCTGCCATCACTCTAATCTTAATATGTCTCTACTATTGATCAGGTTTAAATCAGGACTATAACAAATAATCAGTCAGAAGAAACACTTTAGTCAAATTAAAAGATAACCTTAACCCTAAATGTACAAGGGTGTTATTAGATTTCCTGCTCAAAATGTTCACAGAGGGCTTAACACATATCTGGAGGGACATGATTAAAAACAAGCATTAGAAGAAACTTTAGGTCAGGTGATATAATGCCAAATTAACTAATAGATGTCGATCTTCCACATCTGACGATTCTGTGTTAAAACAAAAATCCCGTCGATTACTTTGCTTTGTTCGGTATGTATTCTTTTATCCCTTTCTTTCTCTGTACCCTTCTTACCATGGGTGGGCTGAGACTCCTCCATATAAGTGGCACTTTTCTCGGGGTCATCACTGGCCCTGGGAAAGAAAGAAAAATGCAGATTACAGCTGTGACGTTGTTCCCCACAAATATTTGAACGATCAAGACACCCAGATGGATCCTACTTTTTATAAAGGCTGTCATCTACACACATCTCACACTTTTAAGCTTCACGAAAAGTAAACCTGTAGTGCTTTTGAATAACAATGAATGCAATCAGGTTAAACTGCTTCCTCATGATGAATCAAAGGGCATGATTTAGGGGCAGACTTCAGGGCTTATACAGAAAAGATATCTGAGGTAATTGGGTGTATAAATGATTGCAGCAGTGAATGTAAGGGACCTGTCAAAACTCGAATATTTTTCATACTATTTCACATTATGGCCATAATATTAAGTGTATTAAGTTGTGATTTTCTGTAATGTACTATTGTAGTGTTGCATAAATGTTTTTCTGTTTAGCCTTCACATAGTCAACACCACATCTTTATCTTTCTTTGCAGAAATAACTCTTTCTCAAGAGACATAACTGGATAAAGTGCACAAATGCCTTGCCTTAGCCTAAATAAATTTAGGTCTGGACATCAACTAGACCCTTCTAACATATTTATACATGGTTTCGAAATGCTCAAACTATAGCTCCGGTTGTTTTGTGTCAAATTCTTCCTGGTTGGAGAAGGTTCAGCATCTAGCATCTTTCCCTATAGGGGATGCTTCTATGTTCACTCAGTTTTCTCCTTTAGCTCCTTGTTGTAAAACAGATCCTCACAGAAATATGCTGCCATTACCAGATAAAAGAGTGACAAATAAAAATGCATGCTATTTTAAAAAAAAGTTTTTCTAAAAAAATACAGCATTCTTTTAATTTTACTTGCAGTTATCAACTACTTTATGCCACTATATCTTGTAAAATCCATTCATGCTACAATTCATGCTCGTGTGTTTGGAAAATTTCAATACTGTAAAACTGGATACCCTTAAGGATCGGTAGAGGCTCACTCATGCCTTAATGGATTTTAAACCAACTTTCTAGGTTGCTGGTAAAACAGGCAATGATAGATTTATTTTCTTCTACACCTACTCACTGGTTGATCAACATACTTTCTCAACAAGTTTATTACACATTTGGGATATTTTCATAAAACTCCCTGTTTTACCATCATTATTAGCTTCTGATCCTCTATAGTGCTTCTTAAATCCCAAGCAGACTATTTGCTTGATGAGATACGAAAAAAAAAAGAAACTGGAAGCTCTCCCCAGGCTTTTTTTCTCCATCTTATTTCATTCTACAGGCCTGAAAACTGCATGCATGTGCTTGTGTGGGTGTGAAGTGACTAGAGGGACATCTCCATCCACCCAGATCTGTACTTTTCCTTGTCTTTCATTTCCTCTGTGGCTCCTGCTTTGCCATATAAGTGTGATTTGGTGACTGCGCTTGTGTGTGTGGAGTCTCTGCACAGAGCTGGGTTGAGACACAACATTAATCACCACCGATGGCTGCTATGAAATCTCATTACCCTCATCATTTGTACCAGTCGGCCCGGTTCTCGTTTTCACGCCTCAGCCTGTGTGCTCACTGTTTATCTGCACCTAGTGCTCTTGTCTGTTCAAGTGTATGTGGCGGTACATGTGTTGCTATTGGACAGAGATGCAGAAATGTGAGCGAGGCAAGCGGGGGGGTGGGGGGGGGGACATTTTCGCTTTGAATAAACACAGACGTTCGCGGAAAAATACCCGTGAATACTGAAAGTGCCTCCAACAAGGTGTTTTCATAACAGTGCAGCAGGAGGTCCTGACATTTAAGCGGCATTCATGTAAAATGAGCGAGCACGCTGTGCTGTCATGCTTTAACATGCTTACATGTCTCTGTAGGTTGGCACTCAGTTCCTGCAAACAACAGTTCAGGCTTCTTAGAGCCTAATTGTTAAGGTTTTCTATTTTTTTCTACATTGACAAAGGTTTACACATTCCTGATTAAAAAAACTACTGCCTTTTCCACATTAAATATACTTACTGTTAACGTTTAATTCAACAAAAAATATTGCTATCAGCAGGAAAGACTGAAAAAAAGCAAATGTTGCAATAACCTGGTTATGGGAACCTAGTTGCACAAGTGCCAACACTATTAAACAGAGATCCTGTTTCAGCATTTGTTTGCTCAGATTCAACATTCAGGATTTGTTGGGAGTTTGTAGGCATGTCTTTTCCTGACTGATGCCTTTGTGAATTTGGACCCTTTAAATCTGTTGCAACCTCTTTGAAAGGATTATTGCTGAAAGAATGTAAACAGGAACTAATTTGTACCCAAGATCATTACATATTGAGGTTGAAACCAAATGTTTGCTACTTTTTCTCTTCCAGCAGATTAGCTTTATTTTTATGTTGGTTTTTTTTTATTGTACAGGGTGTATGTGAGATTAAAGATGGAAAATCACACAATCTTGCTTTTAATTTAAAAAGACTTCAACAATAGATAGGGTGTGTTCATCTGTTGCTTGTTTTACACAAAGGCACTATATAATCATAACTTATAATAAGCTCTATAAACAGATCTATACATATTTGTTATAGATGCATCAGATTCCTCCTGAAGATTTGTTGTATCAAAGTTTAGCAACTGTAGAGTCTGACAACTCTGGATCTTTACTTTACCCTGCTTCCTCAAACTCTGTAGCCATGGCTTTCAACTGAGTTTTTGAGAGTTTTTATACTGTGGACTGCATATTAGGAGGTTGTACGGGGGTTGATGTGTAGATAGTTAAAATATAATTGTGAAAATCAGTATAAAACCCCTATTTACAGCCCCGACATCAGCAGCAGACTTGCTGAAACTAAAGTCAAATAAAATTGAGCACAGAGGGGCTTTAAGAGGTTATTATTTATTACTGTGCTCTTGTTATTAGATTATACAGCTGCTGCTTTTATTAAAGCATCTGATTTTATCCGCTTCGATTGTTGGTCTAATATCTTCTCACGGTTTATACAAGTCCAGACATGAGGACCTAAGTGAACTGTTGAGCAAAACACAAATAAGTAAATAAATAAATAAATAAAAGAGCTACAATAAGAACTGTAGGTCTACGAGTAGTTTTATATCGCACCTGGCACAGAGCTGCTCTCCTCGACACCAGCGTCGGCGAACGATGAGAAAGACTGAGATGCTGATCAGTGTTCCTACCAGAAAGATGGAGAGGATCACCAGGGGGAGCACATAGCCATCTTGCTGCTCCTTAGTTTCAGGATGGATCTCCTAAGAAAGAAAAAATAAAAGAATAAAATGACACCACATTTGTGTCTGTATAAGATGCTAATAACACAGGAAAGAAAAACTTCAGGGTAAGTTTCTTTGTTTTGAGTGATATTAAGTGTGTAAATTCCTGTTTTCTATTTGATGTTTGTGCCTTACTACTGCTTCAGGACTGTTGGGACATTTTTTTATGCACTGCTCTCTAAGGTCTGTAAACAGATTGTTCCCAGTGATTAGACAAATCAAAGTTAAGGGGCTCTTTTGTTTGCAATTTCAAATATTTATAGCGTAGATGGTAGGTGTACAAAGCGGAAAAAATATCTCATTCGGCACACAAAAGATTACAAGAAAAGCTCTGTGCTGGATTTGTTTAACACAATGAAAATTAGCTCCTGAAGTGAGCCCCCCATCATTCTCCTCTTTAGAGTCTATTATTTGGTACAAGTTGTGTACTTGGCATTCAATGAATCATGACGAGACAGCTTATGAAATTTCTTTGGAATGACTATCAAGCCAGGGTGTTATATTCTTGGGAGCTGAAACTGTAAACCTCCCACTCTGTTGAGGGATGGCATTTCTCTTTTGACAAGGATGACTTCCTCGGTGGCGGTTCTACACCAGGTTTACAAGGAGAATCTGGGTCGGATCAGTGTTTTTACATGAGGGTTCATAACAAAAAAAAGAACAAAAACAAGGGCAATAAGGCATAGTTTAATATATCTATTTAGCTACAAAGCCAATGTTGCATACACCTGATGTAGAAGACAAAAACTGGGATCCTATATTAATACACCTGAAACTTAAAGTGACACACCTTCATTTCTAAACAACTGTTAAAGCAAAGTGTAAATGTAAATATTTAAATAGTTCAAGAAACCAATCAGGTATAGACTCTTCTGTCAGCAGATATCATCAAATAAATTGATTTAGTATTATCTCTTCAGTACAGGGACCATAACATGGGCAGAGACCAGTTCTAGAGAGGCGTTGGCCTCCATTGGCCTATGAACTGACCTTGGACTTTCTTTACTCCTTCCTCAAACTATCTATTATCCTCTTTGTCCAAGATCTGGACACCTTTGCTGTTGTGCTGCATGTGTACAAGGGAATCAGCCTCCGAGCTGCTGGATCTTGGTAACGCTAAATGCTTGTTTCCAGTGAGTGATGTGAATCTGATTGTAGATAATGATCTGTGTGTGTCGGCTTCCAGTAAACCTCAAACTACAATCATCATCAATGAGCCCAGTACATTCTAGAAATGGCAGATGGCTCTTGCATCTGACATACTCTCTGGGAAACTTGATGTTTCTTTTCACTACTCTATCCATGCAGCAAGTAAATGCCTTAACTTCTTGGATTTTTGAACCAACCAAAATTCAATGTTAAACACTACAAAATTATTTTCGTTGTTTTAAAAGGAAATTACTGTAGTATCAATGCTGTTTTGTACTGTATTCCTCATGTTACAGTAGATTTAATCTCCTTATACCCTGCTAGACCTTTTGTCTATCTTTAGAGTGACCAGCCATCCTAACATGACTATTTCTGGATTGTGGGGGGAAGCAGGGGTACCCAGAGTAACCCATACATTCAGAAAGACACCAGACTGTGATTCAAACGTAGGACCTTGCTTCTGCAATGCAAAGCAAGTTAGAAAGTTAAGAAAAATGGAAACTAATGTTTGTATTTTCTGCTCAAACTGTTCAAAATCATTTCCTTTGGAAACGATTAACAATGGAGTCTAAATATGGCTGCTTCACCATCACAGCGACACCATGCAGTGCAAAAGATTGATTCAAGCCTTCTAGTTGGTTGGCTTGCCTAAACTGAATCTATATGTAGAGCTGTCTACGTTAACGCGTCAAATGTGAACCAGGGTGATGGGGAAACTCTCTCAGGAAGGAAAAACAGCTGAGGGGGTTACCCAAACACAAACAGCACAGGGAAATGGTACAATCAAATCCATTAGCAAGGGAATTTTCATGACATATTACAAGTAGAGCCTAATAATTCCAGGTTAATCTTAAAATTGTTGAGGACTATAATTGTTCTTGTCAGGCGTTTGATTCAAAAAGGCTTCCTATGTTCGACTGACGAGTATGAAAAGATATGGAAATTTTTATTTTCTAATTCCAATTTTAATATTAGCTCTGTGTAAGTACAGTGAATAATTTAAAGTCCAAATTGGCCTATAAATTTATAGACACTATCAAATTCCCATATAGTATTTTTAGAAATCTCTATTTACGCTGGTTGTGTAATTGGTATGTAATTGTATACTGAGGTTTATCAACTACAGATTCAGGACAAATTATGATATATATGAAAAAAAAGTTCATAACTGCTTTACAATTCTTGTGGTTTTGTGCAGAAAGCTACAGTGAGCATATATGTAGCAGGTTGCTGCTTCAATGATTTAACAAAAAAAAGACAGATCGGTCAATAGGAATATAGCTCAAAGAAAATGAAACCCCCAAAAAATCAGTTTCTAATGAAATTAAAATGTTTAAAAAAAAACAACAATTTAGCAAAATATATTATATTAATTGCAAAATATATTAATAATTAATCATTAATATTTGCACAAATGTTTGAACTAAAGTCTCTGCACATCTGGTGCTGAGTCAGGACACAAACTGCTGCATCAGTGCAGCGTAACATGGTAGGGATCGGACAGTGTTGCATTGGTGGCAGCTTACAGCTCATCTACATTGTCCGGTTTGGTGTCTCTCATCTCCATCATGACGGTAGGCTAAAATGTAGGTTAGGTCAGTAATAATATAGTCATCAAATAAGGTGCACTTTTGGCAACATAGGAAGCTGTCCAAGTCCTGGTAGAATATTAAATCAGCTAAAGTGGCGTCCGAAAAAGGAAGAATGAAGTACTGAGCTTCAGCATGCAAGTTTGAATCAGTGCATCTTCTTCCAGACTCTCAGTCTAAAATGTTGAATTTTCTGTCATCTAAAAATTGGACTTCAGACCTTTGAACAATACTGCAGACATAGTTCTATTTAGCTAAGGTATGAGGCTTCTGACGTTAACCATAGTTCAGGGAATTCACAAGCTGTAGCCTGTGTCCTGGATATGTCTGTATAGTGGCCCTAGAAGTGCTGATTCCAGCTTAAATCCAGTTTATAAAATTGAACCAAACCAAAAAGGAGCGGGATGTGGTTATCCCTGTTGATACTCTGTGTTTGTTTTTCTATGACACTTTTTTTCTTCTATTAAACTAGCAGTTAATATCTTTGGATAATTTACTCATTGTCAACTTCAGTATCCATGTGTATACCATAGCATGTCCATAAAATTAGTCTCTTAATGATTTTATATAGTATTCTAAATGAATTTTAGGTTTTCATCATCTATATAATGGTTACATAATAATTTGAGAAATAATAGCCTAATATGTACCCATTTCTGTTCTATAAATCTATATATGACTTTCAATTGATTAAGAGGAATAATCCCACTTTTTAATTATATTTTCATTATAACTGAGATGCAGCTGTATAAACAGGATGTCAGACTGACAATCCTTTGAGCTATACAAGAAATAACGCAGCAAGTGTTAATGTCTACTACTCTTTGACGTCACTCCATAATTTCTCTGCAAAGGGAAATTAAAGCTGAGATTAGATCAGAGATTTAATTATACCAGGCCCAGGTCAGGATGTTCTCTATTAGCTAGTCAATCGACCAGAAGACAGTATGAGGGGGGGAAGCATGGCTCTGGTAATGATCTGCTCATGACACACAGACATGTATGCATGCACATTAACAGGATGTTTGAGAACAAGGCAATGGTGAAAAGCAGACTTACAGTGGAGTTTTCTGGTAGGATGTTCCAGACGGTAGACTCATTGCTCATGGTCCAAGCCAACTAGAGAGTCCCCCTGAGAGAAAACACAAACACACAAATTCACAGAGGAAATGTCTGTTACTGGAGCTGTTTATCAAATCCAAAAGTCAGTCACTGAATGTGCTCCTTTTATCTGACGAAATAAATGCAGACATGTTAGCCCAAAGCAATCTAACAGAATGGAGTCCATTAGCTCTTTGAAATGTAGCTGTTGCTATAACTTGGTGGGTATTAAAGCTAGGTGTTGCAGCAAGCAAAATACCTCCTAGAAAAATAGAGGAGCAACACACAGAAACGGGGAAATATCTTGGAGGGGAAGAGTCACAGGTGCACAACTTTGGTCTGTGAATTAAAGCATTAACTCTTTGGTAGATCATCACACAGTTTCAGACGAGCCTGATGCCATACATTTACACACAGAACACAGAAAAACATTGACTCTTTTAACACCAATGACTTGTATTTTCTTTTTTTTTTTTCAAAATCACACCCATTAATACAACTACTGCTGCATCAAACACCCACACATACACACACACACAGACACCAATAACGCTACTCACCAAGTGAGGAAAAAGCAACATGCCAGCAGCATTCAGCTCCTCATGCTTGCCAACCAATCACTGCAGCACTCAACTTCAGCTACACAATCTTCAATCTGTTACCTAGCTCCCCGCTGCAAGCCAGCTGACTTCCACACACATCTATACCAGCTAAGCAAGTTAACAGCTTCTGGACAAATCATTTAACTGGGATTGAAATGCTTTCCTTTGCAGTATTCTACCGCACCAAATCCTGCTTTCTGCCAACCCGATGATCTTACCCTTATGGAGGGCAGTGCGCAGCAGCAGCAGCAGCTCTGGATTTGTGTGTATGTGTGTGTGCGTGAGGCTCTAACTCAGGGCTCTCCTCCTCAGCTCCCTTGCTGCATCCTCAGCCCACCCAGCCGACCGAGCCAGAGCAGCAGTGGTTCCCCCTCAGGGCTGCCACACTGGCCTTGGAGCAACAGGACGAAAGTGTTGCATGGCTGGCAACAGGCAACAAAAAAAAAAAAAAATAGAGGGATTATTTTTCCACTGTTAGTATGATTTGGGCACCTACAGACAACCAATATAATATAATAATTCTGAATATTTTCTGTATTTGTTTTGATAAGGTGAATGTGAGAAGAATTCAGTCAGTTTTTATTTGATCGGCACATATCGTGATTGGCTGATAAGATCTGATTTTATTTCTAGGGTACAAATGCCTTAAATGTAAGAAAATAAATTTTTTTGCTTCATTAGCTTACATATACAGAAAGGATTTAAATGTACTTTTCTTTAGTTTAACAAACTGATGAAGATTTAAATATTTTTATATAAAAAAATGCTCTAGCAAAGAATATGAAGGAAAATGTTCTTTTTTACTGAGGAAAAGGAAAGTAGAAAATGTTAAAGCCTGAATTAACAGTCCTGACGCCCTAATTAACCAGCCATTTATTCCTTGTAATGTGCCAGAATATAGATTACAAACACACACACACACACACACACACACACACACACACACACACCCACACACACACACCCACACACACCCATACATACACATATAAACATATATATAGATATATACATATCTATATATATGTATATATATATATTTCTTTTTTGCATTATAGTATTGATGAGCGGTCAAAAGTTCGAAATGTAGAAATCTGGGGTTTTGCAATGGATACTTAGAAAAAAACAAATAAACAAAAAAAGCTTTTATGATAAAAGCGATCAGTTCAATCCGTTCATTATAGAGCTGTTAGGATTCTCTGTGTTGTAAACCTTGGAAATAGCTCTGCTGATGAGATGCCAAAGCAGATGGTGAGACACGGGTGTCCCAGCAGTAGTGTATCTCATCATGCTTCAAATCTCAATTTCTACCAGCTGTATTACCAGTATCACACAGTGCATCTTTAGATTTGGTGTCATGTTTTAGCGCCAATTACTTCAGCGCGTCCAATAAAGTAAAACATAAGAGCGAGGTTTGAATAATTATACAAAAAGACTTAAAAACGCTTGATTTCTCCATGGAACAACATAGAGTGTGTTTTTTCCGAATGATCCTTTTTTACAACAATGCAATCTAATCCAATATGTTAGAGCATTGAAAATAAAATGAAAAAATATAATGTTTAAGATGACAGCAACAAGTTTCTGATATATCAGCTTGATATTTCAAAGGCTCCTATGAAATATATCTATTCGGTGGCAAAGCCTGAGCGAAGGGAGCAGCTCGGCTCACGATCTGAACAGGCTACACACACAACACACACACACACACACACAACCGTTTGCACGCTCACATAGCGGCTATGGCAGCACTCACCTACTCGACCAGCCTGGTCCATACAGAAGGTGGATGGGCGAAGGCAGCGACACAAAACACTCCTGTGAGCACTTTGATGGGGTCTTTTTTTAAAGCTAAAAGTATTTATGAATGAAACCCCGCCGTTTAGGACACACCCACCGCCCCGTCAAAGGCGCACCATGTGACGTAGGGGGTGAGGTAAAGATGAGGGATGAAGGGTCTCTCAAATTATCCCCAAGCGCATCACAGCTGGAGCACGGCCAGGGGAAACCCTGAGTGTCTAAGCGAAATGAAAACAGTTTATTTTACACATTTCAATCCTAGCGGAGAAAATAGAGCAAATTCTCTTCCTTTTATTTGTTTTAAGCATGTAAACAATCCCCTAGCTTTATATGGAACAATAATTTAAAATTCTGCTCTTTTTTTGTTTGTTTGTTTGTTTGTTTTTGTTTTTGCATCATAAAATATGTTTTTCAATATTTTAATACCCCAACATGTTTCTAAAATATATAGAGAATCTTTAGCCCATTAACAATCAAATGATTTTGGCGCCATCTCCTGGTTATGAGGGGCAATAAATTCAAGAATCAAAGACAAATAAGCATTGCTTATGGGCTATTCAGTTCGTTTATGAAACAGAAAAAAGAAGTTTACTGAGGTTATATGTCTTTTCATATATTCATGTGTGAATTTCCATTTGGACTTTGACTAGGTCGCTCTAACACACCTGATCTACAGCTAGCTTAACTCTCATTGCTTTCCAGCTGGAGGGCAACCTTCTACACTGGTCTTCAATATTTTCTTGCTTCTGACGTATTTTCCTTGAGAATTGCTTTTAATTCAGCTCTCCTCGTATTTACCTTAACTCTGGCTGCTTCTTTGTTCTTCCTATAGAAAACCATCACCGCAGCCTAGTACTGCCTTTAACATATTTCCCCATGCAGATTGTGTTTTTGGGGTGATGATGAGAACTAACAATTTGAATGCAGGCCAAAAGTTCCTTATCTGGGAAGAACACCTTATTCCACCAGTTTTCCGAGTGGCCTTTAAACAAGTTTTCCTTTAGACAAAAGAGACCATACTCTAACCAAGATAGAGAACAGCTCATTTTAGATGGACATCCCAGTCAATTCACAACTGCACGATACTTTATACATTTTGAGCTCTGTCATATATTCAAAGCAATTCATATTATCTCTATGTTTATGCTGCTGGAAGACATTGGGAACACTATTTCTTACTCTGCTACATTTTGCTAATTTCTCCAATTTTGCATTATCTATTCATTAAAATTTTAAACTCGTATTCTTTCTGCTTTTTTATAATATAAGCCATATCTGGCCTTGTGCTCCATTTAGATGTGAAACTATCCTGGAGGGAAGCTATAGATGATAGAGTTGGACCTGTTTTTTCTTTGCTTTTAAACTGCATTTCTATATTACAGCATTTTTACATTTTAAAGCATTTTGTATTTTATCTTATCTTAGAACTACTACTCAGTGGTAGTTGTACTTGTGTAATTGTGCCTTATCTGTCCGTATGCTGCCACTGTGAAGTAACTTCCCTGCTGGGATGAAAAAGTACTTCTATTTTATTCTACTCTATTCTATTTTTGGTGTTTTAGTCCTCATTCTCTCCTGTACATAGGTATGGCTCAGCCTTTAATGTGACTAACTTTATGTACTCGTTTATTTCTTTTTGAAGTAAAAACCAACTTAAAGTACATCTGACTAAGGGGTTCTTTCCAAAACAGAGTCACTATGGAGATATTTTACTGCTACCTTTTCTAACATAGAAATATTTTTTGGATCAATGCTTATATGTTTCCTTTTGTGTGCCTGCTTCATTTTTTTAAACCCTTTGTCAGCCTCGGCTGAAGGCCGCTCACACTGAGCCTGTTCTGCTTGAGGTTTTGTCCTGTAAAAAGGGAGTTTTTCCTGACCACCATCGATGCTTGTATGTTCAGTGTGAGGGAAAGTAACAATCCAACAAATTTTTACTTGAATAGAACAGTGTTTAGTTAAAAACAAAACAAACAAACAAAAACTGATGTAGTTGATCTTAATTTAAGATTTAAAAACTTTGGGAGCAGACAGACAAAATAGTAAATTCTGTGCAAGTTCTAACTTTTCAAAAACTGAAATTAAATACATGTAAAAAAAAAAAATCAAATAATGAAATTGCAAAACAACAAATTAGGGCAGAAAAACCACATTTTCCGAAATTTTTAGCATGACTCTTATGGAACCAAACTCACAGCAGTCAGTACTGTATATATGTTAGTCTATTTAAAGCATGTTCAGTGAAAATATCTCCTTTATCTGTATTTACTGGACCTCCAATAGTTTGAAGTAACAATAAAAAACCGAACCTTGTGTATGGATATAAACAACTATTACAGGGAGCTCAACTGAATGTCTGTGTTTTATTTTTGTTTAAGCTTGTATTACATTTACTCACTGAAATTACTCGCAGTAGGTAGAGTATAGGTAAAAATGTCACTTCTACTACAATTACTACTACTACTACTACTACTACTACTACTACTACTACTACTACTACTACTACTAATAATAA